>PVLD010034541.1:0-12568 GCA_004027595.1 Dinomys branickii | reverse complement strand
ACTGCTCTAGAGGCCTCATGGACAAACACAGTGTGGAATTTTGAGGCTGGGTTCTGCCCATCATGAGTTTTTTCACAGCACCGCCCCACATAATGGGAACTTCCCTGTCCATCAGCCAGGCTTTTGTGTTGCCATGCCATTATCTGGGGCAGGCGGGTGTCTGACCTGAGACTTCCCTTGTTTTAGATTCCTCCTGGTTCTCATTCATCTCACTGAGGGCCAGGACACAGCAGCAAAAAGACCTGGAGACTCCTTGAGCTGGCCCCTTCCAGAACCTCCCATAGGTCTCCTCCCTCCCTCAGCCCGTCCATCCGCACACTACGGTGGTCCTCACCATGACAATCCTCCCCCAGCCCTAGAGATGCTCCGGGGAAGACAAAGGTTCCCGCTGCAGGTGGACGGGAGCAGAGACAGCTGGAGCCCTGACTGTGCGGCTCACCCAGAGCTTGGCTGTGGGGCTGAGCACACAGGAAAAGTGCTTAAATAGACGGGAAACGAGGCTCATTTCCTGACTCTCGGTGCGGCTTTCCTCCACTGAACGGTTCCCTTCTTGGACTTCCCTTTTTTTGTTTTCACTACTGAATTCACCCCAGTTTTCTGTGAAGAGAGTTCTGAGCTATTGTTGCCTCTAGGGTTCCCTAGTTCCTGAGTTTTGTGGGGTTGATTCCGATTTAGTGCCCGGTCCTCATTTTCTGTCCATGCTGCCTTGAGCTTAGCGTCTCTCTGAACCTCAGCTTCTTCCTTCCCAGCCTGCTGTGCTCACCTTCCTTGTGGAGAGTCCGTGGGGTTAGCGGTGCTGAAGGTGAGCAGAGGCTCAGCCAGGGCTAATGTTCAAACCTGGATTTGGAATGTGAGAAGTCGGTGGCATTGGACCCTGTGTGCCCAGTAGAAGCTCCCTATTGGCTTTGAGCTCTTAGAAATAGCATAAGTAATGTATGTGAGGCTTTGAGATATAATGGTTGTGAAAATAAACACAGAAATAAAGGCTCTGAAATGGAGAAGTGTCATTAAAGACAGAGTTTTACCCTCTCTGTGGGGGTGAAAGTGGATTCACAGCTCCAGGTGAGGCTGGAGGCTGCGCTCCTTCTCTTCCATTTCGCAGAAGCCTGACTGCCCAGGTCCATGGTCAGCACAGACCAACCTCTCCATATGCATAAAAGATTCACTCCGGTACTGCCGCCCTGACAGGTGAGTGTAGCTGTATGAATGTCATATTGAACCTATACCAGCCAGGCCCACCTGTCAATAGCTGCTAAGCTTAGAAGCGTGGACACAGCTGGTGAGGAGCACAAACATCAACCCCTGTGTTGGGGGTGATTCCTGGGCAGAATTTCTCTAGACACGTTCAGTGAGCTCCCGAGGCTCACTGACTCTCAATCTTAATCCAGGATCAATTAGTCTTGAGTTTCATCTTCAATTTTTGTTTCTCCCCTACCTCACAAGCTCTTCCCTCCCAAAGAATCTTTTTCTGCTCTCAGTGGGCTGGGAGTTGCTGGAATGCTAGGTACAGCAGGGTGCCAGGAGGTTGAAGTAGAGTGGTGGAATTATTCTGAGAAGTAGGTGCTGGTACCACCCAGACTCCACTCCCATGGACACCAAAATCCAATCTTAACCCTAAAAACAAAGGACTGGAGAGTTCCTCTTGGTCTGGGAGTAGCAGAGCAGCCTTGGCCCAAGAGCATAAGCAGCAAGCATCCTTGACCTGCAGCAAGACAGGGGCGCACCTGCTCCCAACAGCCAGTGTGTAAGAGGAGTCAGCGGTGTGGAACAGAGAGAGCTGCGCAAGGTCTGGAAGGAGCCAAATGTACACAGGTCTGTGAGTAGCCCTGGGCTTTCCCTACCCGCCATCTTGACTGGGAGAGCGCCTTAAAGACATTTATGGTAAAGGGGAGTGGACATCCAGAACATCGTCTGCTTAAGACCAGTGCCAACCCACATATTCAGAGGCCAAGTTTGGCCCCTAACCCAGCACATATGCTACTTCAAACTTGCTGTGATGAAAAAGCACTTTTTCTGCATCAAACTTGGAAACTGTCAGAGAACTGTGGACACCAGAGGAGTTTGATTATTTTTCTTTTTGTTTGTTTTATTGATTTCCCTCTTTCTGTTTGGTTGTGTTTCTTTTCCTCATTTTTTCTTTTTGTTTTTTCACTAATTATATTTCTTACTTTCCTTTTTGTTTTCTTCTATTTGCCTTATGTCTCTTTCCTCGAGTTGCTCCTTGATTTTATGATTGTCTTAGTTATTTTTCTCTCATTGGTGGGACAAAATACCTGACACCCCAAGCTAAGCTCCCAAGTTAAAGGAGCAAGGGGGTATTTAGCTCACAGTTTATGGGGGTTTCAGTCCATTATCAGCTCCCTCCAAGGCAGGGTGGCAGGGCACAGGGGCAAGCATTCATAGTGGGGAACGACAGCGGGAACAGGAACAAAAAGGGGAGGAGCAAGCCGTCTTCCCTCCCTTATATTGTCAGCAGGCTGCCTGCCCTCGGGTGTGTGTAATGCACCATGTCCGTGCCCTCTTCTTGAACAGGCTCAGCATAAATCCAAAGTGAGGACCTTGGCCCCCTGCTCTGTCACCTAGGCAAACTCCTAAAGTTCTGAAGTCGACACAATGAGCAGGACCCTAGAGTGGTTAAGGCGAGTACTTTTCCCCCAGGAGGGAGAACTGCTGAGTCACTTAGTTAGGCTTCTATAGTTCCAAGCTGACATTGTGTATCAGTCATTCCAATGATATTTTCATTGTCTCATCTCATTCCAGTTCACATCTATATTCTTTTCCTTCTTTGGCATTCTTTCTGTCCTGTTCTTCAGTTTCCCTAAATTTGGGTGATCATCCTCTGCCCTCCAGCCTTGCCTCTACTATGTCTGTCCTCACACCTCTCTCTAGGCTGTCCACCCTTCCTATGGGTAAAATCACTCTACTAAGGGGAAAATCACTGCACACAAACTCCTGGTGTATGTTGGGTTTTGTCCTATAACTGTAGAACTTGCTCTTGCATTTAAAGGTACCAGGTCACCAGTTTGTCAGTAGCCAGGCTATGCTTGATGCTGTTGTTATTGTGATCTGTACTACTTGAGCCCGGATGTTACAGCTGTCACAATCAGGACTGTCTCTCATGAGGACCACTGTGATCGTCTGGAGTCATAACCATCACTGTAGTCTAGAATGAAAGAACAGGTTGCTGAGCTAAATAGACAGCAACTTCTCATCGTTAATCAACTGGAAACATGTGTTCCCTTGATAGACACAAAGACTAAGACCCACCAAACCTAGAAGACATATCTGAGAAATAGACACTCCCTAGTGTAGACTCGATACTAGTGATAAAGCTACCTACCCTAAGAAATCTATAAGCATCAACACAGAAAACAGAATAAAATACAAAATAGAAAATACAAAAGGAGAAGAAGCAGAAACAAAGTGCAACCCTAGATGTTCAGCTCACCCAGGACAAGACCAGAGAACAATGAGAGAGAGGAAATTAGAAGCCAAGCTGTGGAACTTTCTGAAATGATGGCAGCAGAAGTGAAAAAAAAAAATAGCCCCAAACCACACAGATGAGGCTACAGAAAAAAATCTCTCAGGCAAGAAAGGAAATGATGATCACAGTGAAACACATCAGAGCAGACACAGGTAAAAAAATGGAAATAAATGGACAGATTCCTAGAAAAAATGAAAAACAATCCAATAGCAGTCAATCGAGTTGATATGTAATTAAAATTTACCAACAATGAAAAGCCTGGGTTTTAATGGATTCACTGTTAATTCTACAGGAAATTTAGAGAAGATCTAGTGCCACTAATATTGAAACCCTTTAATAAAAAATGGAAAGGGAAGGAATACTCCCAAGGCATTCTTTGAAGTAAGTATCATTCTGACACCAAAACCAGAGAGGGACCCCCCCCTGCCAAAAAAAAAAAAGAATGGTACAGACCAATCACCCTAATAAGCACCTATGCAAAAATCTTCAGTAATATACTGGCAAACAGAATGCATCAAATCATCACGAAGATTATCCACCATGACCAAGTAGGATTTATTCCTGTCATGCAGAGATGGTTCAACATATTCAACTGGTTAAAACATGAAGATTTGTATCTAAAAATGTTTCAGAATGTATGAGAAGAAAAGACAAAAGTCCAGGAAAGAGTAGTCTGCAGTAGCATTTCAGGTATCATTCTCCCACTCTGCAATATTTCTAGACCAACTAGGCAGATGTTAATAAGGAAATAGTTGACTCAGACAACTCTATAGTGTGACTAGAGTGAACCTATTACATGCACATGTTCACGTGTTCACACATGCATACACATGTGTGTACATACATACAGTCCACTTGGCAACATCCGAATATACATTCTTCAATATTACCATAGGTCATTAGTAAATACACACATAACACAATTTAATCATAATTCTGTTTTTCTATCACAATGAAATTAACCTAACAATTTGTAACAGATGTAAGAAATTAAAAAATACATGGAAATAAGACCACAAATAAGATTTTGTTCTGTTTTACTTTTTATTTTATTTTACTTTTTGCTGTGGAACACTGAATCCAGGGTGTTGAGCTTGTCAGGCAGGAATTCTTCCACTGACTTACATCCCTCACCATGACACCACATTTTTGAACAATTAACATGTTGAAGAGTGAACTGGAAGTGAAAGCATAAAAGACACTATATATATATGTATATATTTATTTTATTTTAAAGACAAAAGAATGGAGACATATGAACCAGAATAAGCCATAAACAATACAGAAAATACAAAATTATACAGAATATAGTAGAAAATTAGCACTGGATGTTGTATTACACAATGTTATCTTCACATTAGTTAACACATAAACATTAAAGGAAATACCAAACTATAGAGAAGATAGTAGGGAATTAGCACTGGATGCTGTATAATATAAAGTTATCTTCACTTCTGTTAATACAAAAACGATTGAGGAAATACAAAATTATAGAGAACATAGAGGGGAATTAGCTCTGAATGCTGTCCTATATAGTGTTACCTTCACATTTGTTACTCAGTTACACAGATGATGGCCCATTTGATCATTCAATTTTCTCCTCCCTCATCTCCATTGCCCTACCACTCAATCAGTCCTCTTCCCTGTGATAATAACTGTATTCCTGGGTTTATCTATACCTCTGGACTCTCGCCTTGGGAAGAGATATAGCTGCCTCAGACTATACTATAACATACATGGGTGTATACAAACTGCCATGGTCGGAGGTGGAAAAGCACCTATGCTCACAGGGTCCCACCCGGCTCCGCCCTGTCGCCGTGCTATGGGTGGGGGCAGGTCCAGTCCATGGGGCGCCCTCAGCGGGGCCCACAGTGGAGCAGCTGCGGGACCCACAGCAGAGCAGCTGCAGGGCACGCGCCCCCCTCAGGGCGCCCTCGGTAACCCGTTCAGCTCTGTCCTGTTGTTTCGATGCTGGAGGCCCTTTCTTCTCCTCCTCCCTCCTCCTGATCTCCAGTATTACTGTTCCCCACCCCTTTGCAGCTGGGCATTGGACGAACTTACGATGCTTGGTATAAGGGCTTGAAATCTCCCCGGCCTGTTCTCACTGTGTTAGTTCAGGGTATGAACTGAGTTTAAAGATTTGTTCTAGAATAGAGTTGGAGGATTTTCTCAGGTCTGCTGTGTAGAGTATGTTGTTATTTTTCAGACTCCCAGTCTGCTGCTTTTCACCTAATTTGTTACTATGGGTTTATGCAAGGTTCATATGTGCAAGCTGTAAGGAGACCCTCTTGGTGCTCGCATTAATAGTTTGGGGTGAGTCCTGAAGACCGTGGATTTGTACCATTATTGCTGGGAACAGGCGGTGCTTGCTCAAGCCGCTGAGACTCATGGCGCTCCCAGAGAGAGTTCAGGGTGGGAGCTGAGTCCTGGCAACCCAGCTCGTGCTTCCTGCCTGATATTGGAGTGAGAAGGGCGTGGAGCCATGTGATCCACCTCCTTCTGCATCTCCCTCCCGTTGCGGTGCTGGAGTCCCTGTCCACTCCTCGGCCAGATCCCTGGGAGGCGCCGTGGCTCACCGCCAAGGTTCCCTGCTGCTCTCCGCCGGTAGCTGCTCACCCAGAGGAGAGGCAGGGGGCCACTGCCTCGAGGCAGGCACAGAGCTGGGCATGGTGGGCTCTGTACTCGTTGCACTGATTCTCTGTAGGTGCTAATTAGGACGGTTGCCACAGGGTGGGGACTCTGCCCCAGTGGCTGTTGTAACTTCTCATCCTCACACTGTGTTTGACAACTGCTCCCGATCGCCATTGCCTCTTTTCCTGGCTCCAGCCCTTCCTGGCTCCAGCCCTGGACCAGCTCTCGGAACTCTGCTGTCCCCTGGCTGAGTCGGGAGGCTTCCGGGAGCGTGGGTCTCTGAAGCTGAAGCTGAGAATGCCGGAACAAGGGCGTGGGCCAAGGGTGTGTTTGGAGCAGTGACTTCCTCCTTCTCCCTCCGAATGCACCATGGCAGATCTCCTATCCTTTCCTCCAGAAGAGGTTTTGCTTAGTCTTTCCGAGGGCTTCAATTCCCATTTCAGATCCTTCCTGAGTTCAGGATACCCACCTCTTTCCTTTCTGTCCTTCACATGTTGCTGTATTCCTATATTCCTTTGTCTGAGTGGCACTCCTCTGGGAGGTTCTCTCTCTGCTGCCTACCCGGTCGCCATCTTGAAGTCCTCTCATAAAATTTATTTAGTTATTTGTTTCTTTCTAATGAATTGACCATTACATTTCTAAAGTTCTGAAATGGCCAACAGACCATAGAAAGATACCACTTTAGGCTCCTGCTTGAAACCAACAGCTACAGAAAACTGCTGGCCTTGATTCAGGGCCAGAAAAGACACTATATAAATCAAAGTGAAAACACCACATTAAACCTATGGGGTAGAGTGAAAGCTGTGCCTAAAGTGAAAGTTATAGTTGTAAAGGCGAACATTAAGAAGAAAAAAAATCCCCAAATCAATAAATGAACTAAAAAATGATTGTTAATCATGAAATGATAATGTGAGTGGATTAAAAAATTTCCTCAATGGTCAGTGAAGGTCACATCTGAGTTCGTGCAGAGGTCAAACTCAGATGTAACCCAGTACTGTGAGGGAAGTCCCACCCTGGCTGTGTGGCACTAACCAACAGGCTTGTTGCCAGGATGGCAGGCAAGGGAGAGAAGATGGAGGTTTGACCGTGTTTGAACAGCTAAAAGCAGTCTGTGGGCATTTTTTCTTGAGAGGATGTCTCACTATGTATTTCAGGCTGACCTTGAACTCACTATGGAGCTGAGGCTAGTGTTGAACTTGGGGTGATCCTCCTGCCTCAATCTCCCAGTCCCAGGATTAGAGGTGTGTAGCTCAGTGCCTGGGTTTGGGGTGCATTTTTTATTGTGCCATGTGTACACATCACGCTCCAGTTACTCTACCAGTGTAGACTGAACCCAGGACTGACCAGGAGGTTTCTGTGCCCTTTGTCTTAGGCTGGTGCTTCATTCTTGATTCCTCTTGCTGTTTCCAACTTCTCCCACTGAGCAGCCACTGCATCCTCCCCCTCTGCAGAGTGGAGACAGCCACTGCTGACTTCCTGCCTCTGAACCTGTAAACTAAACTAACAAATTTAAAGCCAAACTCTTACACTTGTGGAGACTGATGATTAACCCCTGGTCAAGTCTGTGCCTGTGGATTCCATGTCCTGGTCACGACCCCTGCCCTACTCTGTTTTGCTTCACCTCAGATGCACTGACCAACCTGGTCAAGGACAAATCCAACACCAAGGCAGAGAACATAAGCCCAGAGTGTTGGTGTTTCCATAGCAGAACCACAGACTGGCTCAGCAGCACTATCTCCAAGAAAAGCCCACTGGTATTGTAAACTGCAAAAACAAGCATGCAGTTTAACCCCCAAGTGACTCCATCTGCATGACAGACTACACTTGGAGAAGAAATTGCATAGAGCATCTGACATACATGAGAAGGTTTCATCAGGAGCTTTTTGGGGAAGGTGTAAATTGTGTAAGGCACAGAACAACTACAGAGCAACACCACTGCAGGGTTTCTACTGTTACCCTACCACGGTGACTGGATGAGATACAGCCACAGGAGAGCGTCACCATGAGGGTGATGGTGAGGCATAGATCCACTGGTTTAAGCTCAAGCTAGGTTGGACATGAGGACCCAGTCCCCATAGTGGAAGCCTGGCCAGGCATATTGGCTTTCAGTGGAGGCTGAGTCTGAAAGTGCTGGCATCAAGTCCAGCAGTCTCTTTGAATCCCGACCATGCTGCCTGCATACAGCAGAGATCAGAGGCCTGACTGATTTCCTGTCTCCCAATTGCACAAAGGATCTGCTTGGATTGGTGGTTGCCACGGATTGGGGTGTATGGACTCAGTGGCCCCAGAAGCAGGGGTGCACCTCACAAAACCACAGGCAAAATACCTGAGTAGAGAAAACCATGATGTGTGGATTCCAAGATCACACATTCCAGAAAAAAACCACATGTTTAAAAATTCAGAGAAAACTTTTTGTGTTCATTTTTATTAGTTTTGGGGGCTTTTGTGGTTTTTCCTTTCTTGCTTTGTTTCTTTAATTTTTTGCTTCTTATTTTGGTTCATGTTCTTTCTCTTCTTTTAGCTTTTTGTTACTTTTGTCTAATAATATCAATTTCCTTTAACTCCTTCATAGCCTCCTTCATCTCACTTTAATCTCTCTCTTCTCATTTTCCATTGCTCATAGAACACTAATTATAACGAATAAAGGAGTTCCTTTGACACATAACAGACAGAATCCCTGGGGTCCGGCAAAAGACAGAAATTTAAAAGCTGTCAGAAAAAGCAAAAACATCACATATACATGTAAACTCATTAGGATTCCAGCAGAATTCTCACATAAAGTTTAAAGGACAGGAGAAGATGGAATGAAATATTTGAAGCTCTAAAGGTAAAAAACTGCCAACCCAGAATGATATATCCTGAAAAACAATCCTTTGAAATTGACAGAGACATAGGGGCCTTTCAGAACAAAGAACATCTTAAGAGATACATGAAGAACAAAACAGCACTCCAAAAATATTCAAGATTATCCCAGATGGAGGCAATGAGGCCAATACATTAAAAAAAAAATCAACGAACGGGCACATTAAGTTAGCAAGTAGCTCTCTTAGTCACTTTTCTATTGCTGCTGAGATGAAATACCTGACACCCAAAGTTAAAGGAGGAAAGGTTTATTTAGCTCAGTGTGTGGAGGTGTCAGTTCATAATCAGCTGCCTCCAATTCAGGATAATACATGGCAGAGGGGCAACAGTTCATGGCGGCAGGAGACCGCAAAAGCAGGAAGTGGGAGGAGGAGGGAGCCAGCATCTTCCCATGCCTTATACTGAATGCAGGTTATCCATCCTAGGGAGGGCATAGCACTCACAACCCCAATCCCAGTACTAGGCCATGAACCGATCACAAACTGTAGACTCAGCAGCCTCCAAATAGGCCACAGCCCTGCACTGCATGAGGCTCTGGGGGCATATCCAGACACAAAACATAACAGTAGTTAAAGAGAAAATAAACAAACACACAAAGGAGTCAGTAACAGAAAAATAATGCAAGGACAGGACTAAGTCAATATCTTTCAGTAATATGTCTCAATGCTGATGACCTCATCTCTCCAACAAAAGACACAGATTGGCAGACTGGATCAAAAAACAGCACCTGACAACAATTTGCTGTGTTAAAGTATCTTATCTAATCCAAGAAGAAATTCATAGTCTAAAAATCAAATAATGAAAACAATTCCCTGCGCCAGGACACTGAAATCACGCAGAGGTACCAACTTTTGTCTCAGATCAAACTGTAGGCCGAAAGTGATCAGAAGGTGGGCTCTGCACGGTGGTGCACACCTGTATCCCCCGCACTGAGAGCTCTGGGGCAGGAGGACTGGTGCCAGTTCTAGGCCAGCCTGGGCTATAGCATGAGGCCAAGGGCAGCCTGATTGACATGGTTAGATCTTGAACATGCGACCAAACAAACAACTCTTTAGTACCTCCAAACAACCAACCAACAAACCAAACAACCAACCAAACAAAATAAAGTGATTAGAAGTGGCAAAGAATGTTCCAATGCGTTAGTTAAGAGAATAATTAAATGAGAAGAGATTATAGTTTTAAATATATTCACCAAATATTAAGGTACGTAATGTTGTAAAACAAACACTGTTGGACATAAGAGAACAAATAGACACCAATGCAGCCATAGTAGATGACCTCAGCACCACAAATTTTCACAAATAGATGGATCAGCTAAATGTAAAATTAAAAAATCAGAGGTGGATCTCACTTCTGTTTTATTTATCTATTTATTTTTTATTTTTTTGTCTTCTTGAGACAGGGTCCCACTATGCAGTTCAGGCTGGCCTTGAGCTCACTTTGTAGCCCAGGCTGGTCTTGAATTTCCAATGACTCTCCTGCCTCAGCCTTTTGAGTGCTGGGTTTATGGGCAAGATTTTTAAATTACAGTCAACAGATTTAATGTATGTCAAAGGATTCAGATTTTCAGTCTATATTTACCTCCATGTAGTACATCCTGTACTTGGAGATCTTGTACTTCTAATGCATTGGAAAGTTGTTCATAATTTTCAGCTATTATTTTTTCAAAATGTAGGTAATGTATCATGCTGTCTGTCTTTTCTTCATGTTGAAATATGTGCCAACTCTCCCCAAGGAGAGCTAATCTTTCATCTTTACCTTTACTTAGAGGAATTCCACATTCTTTTTCTAAAAGTCTTTACATCATAGCTGGATTCATTTGCAGAGAATATTTTCCAATATATTCACCCACAGTCCTTAACTTTCTCATCTGTCTATGCTGTGCCTGCTGTATTAACATTACCAGTCACTTCACACGGCCTCTCCCATGATTCCATTTTTCATTCACTCAGTGATTATTGAAGCGTCTCTGGCTTTATTTCCAGCACGCAGGGGTGGGAGCTCTCTCTGACTGCAGAGTCAGGTGAGTCTCAGAAGGTTCCGGAATCTCTGGAGTCTCTGTCAGTGTCCCTGGCCGAGGCATCACTTAGTGTCCTTTGGGTTGGCTCCTGGGCGAGTGGACGCCAGGGCAGCGTACACACTGGGCTCTGCTGGGAGGGCCCCATGCTGGGGGGAAGGAGGGTCAGCTGCCCCCTGTCTGAGCGTCCAGCTGCCCAGCTGGGCTTAGGTCACATCCTGGGGACCCTCAGGGGTAGCAGTCTGCACAGGAGAGGGGGAGAGGGGAGGATTGTACTTGGCACAGGGGAAGCAAAGGGATTTGGGGAGCACAGGACCCACCTGAGTGTCCATTGGCCTGTACTCCCCTGCCTGTCCCTCCCTGGTGTCCAGGAGCTGCCCCAACAGGGCTGAAGGAGGGGAGGCCCCTTTCCTCCTGGGTGCTGAGTGCTTTACCTGGGCATACATGACTCCCTGAGGGTCCTCATCAGGTGGGCTCTGCAGCAGGGAGACACAGATAGAAACAGGGTCTCCTTGGTTCCATACTGGTCTCCTCCAGTGAATTTCCCACACAGAGCCCAGAAGGCTCCTTTAGAAATTAGACCACACCTGTCCCTTCCTCATGGACCTTCAGGGGCTTCCTAAGCCCTCAGAGGTCTGGCCACTTCCTTCCTGCAGTGCTGCCCTCGCATCCTGACACTTGGGCCCTGCTCCCTGGGCTGAGGCCACAGGGCTTAGCTTCCTGCAGGAGCCTGTCCCTGCCTCAGGACCTTTGCTGTAGCTGTGTGCTCTGCCTGCAGTGCTGGTGCATTAGAGGTCCGTGTGGCCCTCTCCATGCAGACTTCTGCTCGGTGGTCACCTTACCAGAGTCCTCCCTGCGAGTCTCACTGGCCCTCCTGCCCCTCCACGCCTTTCTCTGCTTTATTTTCTTTCCCAGCTCTGTGCTCTCTGACACTGGCCTCCCACCTCGATTTGACTCAGGGCCGGTGGGGCTGTGCTCACCGCTGTATCTGCAGCCTCCATGGAGCCAGGTCAGGAGGGAGCCCCCCCCCCTGTGAATTCTACATGAATGAGGGAGGGGCCTTGGGGGCATGGGGTGCTCATTCACTCGGGGTCCTTCTGAGACTCGGGCAGGGGACAGCCAGACAGAGGCTGAGGGCCAGGAAGGGGACAGAGGGAGGGACCCTGAGGTCACAGGAAACCAGCAGAGGGTGGGGTCACAGCAGGCAGAGGCCAGGGCTTCCAGAAGAGAGGATGCAGCTGTGAGGCCCCTGAGAGCTGAGTGGGGAGGACAGAGCAGTGCCCCGGAGTGAATTGGGGGACAGGAAGCCCCTGTGCCCTGGGTGGGGGGGGTCTCACCTGAGCATCCAGCTCCACCCCGTCTTCAGGCTCTGTTTCCTTCACAGTGACATCTGCAGGGACAGAAGGAGGGATCACCTTCTGGCCACAGTCCCTGGGGTCTCTCAGCCCTGCCCTGTCCTGCTGGGCACAGAAAGCCAGGCAGCTGTGTGATGTCCCCAGGCCGACAGTTGGGCTTCAGTCTGACTCAGCCCTGAGCTCCAGCCTCCCCCTGTTTTTTTTTTTTTTTTTTTTTTT
>PVLD010034540.1:0-12559 GCA_004027595.1 Dinomys branickii | reverse complement strand
TCTATAATTTGGTATTTCCTTTAATGTTTTTGTGTTAACTAATGTGAAGATAACTATGTAATACAACATCCAGTTCTAATTCCCTACTATATTCTGTATAACTTTGTATTTTCTGTATTGTTTATGGCTTTTCTGGTTCATATGTCTCCATTCTTTTGTCTTTAAAATAAAATTAAAAAAAAAAAAAAAAAAGAAAACCTATAGGCTTAACCCTGATCAAGGAATCACAGAAAAATTGGAGCTAGAGCTGTAGCTCAATGGTAGAGCATGTGCCTAGGCATGAGACCCTAAAAAAGAGTATAGTGCCTCATGCCTGTAATCCTAGCACTTGGGAGGCTGAGACAGGAGGATCACCAGCTCAAGGCCAGTGTGGACTACAGATTTAGACCCTGTCTCAAAAAAATCTTTGGTGAAGAATTTGGCCTTGGCCAAAGAAAATGTCTGGTCTTTCCTCTGGCTTTTGGCAGATAATCTGGGGACTTGAAATATATCATTTAAGTGTTTCTCTGTTTGCCTGGGGACCTTAAATCATACATCAATATGACCTAGGGGACTGGCCAGGTCTATATGGTCTTATAATGAGAAATTTGAGTCATGGTATTAGTCAACCTGGAGACTGAAATTACCCATGAGAGCAATCAGTCATGTCTATATGAAGAAGTTCCATAACAACTCTGGACAATGAAAGGCAGATGAGCCTCCCTGTTTGGTGTTACTTGTATATACTGTCACACATTATGCCAGAAGATAAACACGTGCTGACTACACAAGGAGAGGACAACAGAAATCATGTCTGGAATTCTCCTAGACTTTGCCCAATGCTTCTCTTCCTTTGGCTGATATTAATCTGAATCCTTTCCCTGCAACAAATAGCAACCATGATTACAGCCTTCAGTAAATTCAGTGAGCCTTCCTAATTGGTATCATAAGAGAGGGTGGTAATTATGGGGAGATGAGATCCTCCGATTTTGTAGTTGTCCTAATCTTGCCCACAAGGGACTGGCTACAGGATCCTCTGTGGATACACAAATCTATGGGTGCTTAAGCCGTTTATATAAAGTGAGTATTTGCCTGTTTCCTGCATATACTTTGAAGCGTCTCTATACGACTTATCGTACCTAATATACAATGTAAATGCTAGGTAAATAGTTGTTACACTACGTTGTTTAGGAAATGACAAAGTCTGTATGCATTTAAAAATCTGTACTTTTTAAAACATTTTCAATCTATAGTTGGTTGAAGTTGCACATGTAGAATCATGGATGCAGGACACCTGTGCAGTGGAAACCTATAAAAAGTTTGAAAACTGAGGGGAAAACGTTGGAAAGATGCCCATCTCATTTCATAAGGCTAACAAAACCTTGCCACAAAATTAGAGAACAGCAAAATAAATGGAAAGTCTAGGATAAACTTACTACAGAACATAAATGCAAAGAGCTAAACAGCAAATCAAACAAGTGGCATATCAAAACAGGGACCCCTCACACTCATGCGGCTTATCCCAGGAATGTCAAAGTGGTTCAACATCAAAACATACAAACATCACCAACTAGTTATATTCCCAAAAAGAAAAGTAGGAAGACTTCATAGTGTTACTAAATACTACTATTCCTTTTCAACTTAAGTGTGGCTATGTGACTTACTTTTGACCAATAAAGTTCAACAGAAGTATTTTATCTTCTAATATACCAGAGTTTGTTCTGGTCCTGGCACAGGCTAAGCAATCGCTGTCACTGAGGTACAGCCCCACATTCATCACAGGTTAACCTGCTCCAGCGCTGACTGGAAGGAATCTGCAAACTCCCCGAAATTATAACCGGGAAACACTTTCTCAAAACATGGCAGGAAGGCCATGCATGGTGGCACATGCCTGTAATCCCAGTACTCAATAGGCTATGGCAGTAGGATTGTTGTGAGTTTGAGGCCGGACTGGGCTACAAACTGAGTTTAAGGTCAGCCTAAACCGCATAGTGAAACCCCCAAAAAGTCCAAAAAAAAAAAAAAAAAGATATGGCATGACAAGCTATGACATGGCGTAACAACCTACACCAAAATCATCTGGGTTAGTGATTACACAAATAGATTTCTAAAAACTACCACATACCTGTGGTTTACAATCTCTTACAAGTTCAAAATGAGTATGTTTGTCAGTATCAAACTCATGATAAAACTACATACATAAAAATGTTTGAGGGGTTGGGTGTGGTGGCATACATTTGTAATCGCCAGCTTCTTGGAAGGTTGAGGTAGGAGGGTCACAAGTTTGAGGCCAGCCTGGGAATCCTGGTCAAATCTTGTCTCAAAATAAAAAATGAGAAGGGCTGGAGATGTAGCTCAGTGGTGAAGCACCCCCTGGGTTCAAACCCCAGTACCACCACCACCAATTAATTAATTAATTAACTCATTTATTCATTCATTCAAGGGCCTATGACCCAAAAAGGCTAAGAATTGCTAAGTCAGCACTATACACAAGGTAAGTAAGGACTGGGATGCAGCTAGCTCAGCGGTAAGGTGCTGTCTGGAACGCATGACCCACTTGGTTCATTCCCAGTACCAAAAAAAAGTCAAAAGTAATGCTTCTTGCATCCTTGTAGTTTATCCTAAGCGTTGTTTCACTGCCTTGCTCTAAATCCCTGCACTGATCACACAGTTAACGTGAGGACCCATGGAAAACAGCCACTCAAAATTCACTGCCAGGACTAGCTGTGCTTCTTTCCCTCAGCAACTAGATAGTGTAGATAGCTTTGTTCTCCTCAAAGTGTCAGCTAATGAGAAATTCACCCAGATTATTCAAAATCCTGTGGTTTATGCTTTATGCCTGGCTTCACATTGTAACTCTCATTTCTTTATTTACTCTTCCTTTTTAATAAAGAGGGCACAAATAAACATAAAAGAACTACAAAAAGAAATTCTTGACTATGGCAAGAAAAATACTCTCTAATAAGAGAATATTTAATTTTCTAATTTCAGCTAAGTCTATTTTCGTAAGTACTTTTGGCACTTTCTAAAATTAAACAGTATAAATCCTGCAATTGAAAATCAGACCAGGGTATGTCTATATTACCAGCACTTGGGAAGCTGATGCAGGAGGATCACCTTGAGTTTGAGGCCAGCCTGGGATACCTCCTGAGTGCAAACCAGCACAAACCCCTGCCTCCCACTCCACCCCACCCTACCCTACCCTACCCCCACAAATCAAAATGATACAGCAGAGATAGCCAACTTGATATAAACACTGGTTGGGCTCTGAAATCCCCTGATAAGGCCAGGTAACAGAAAACAATTTGTTCTCTTATCTGATGAAACACACATACAAACATTTTCTCCTAATACTCAAGTAAAGGAGGAATTTAATAATTGAATGCTTTCTACTCTTCTCGAACAACAAATGAGCCATGGAGAGGCCAGTCGAGAGATGCTGATGGGGTAATATCTGGGAAACAATAGTCTAGGTGAGAAAGCAGCCAAGGCAGAGACTACAAGGAACATGTTTAACAAGTGTAAGAGACTACGTAAGGTCAAGAAGTAACTCACCTTATTGGAATTATTGGGCTAGATCTTGTAGTGCACTGAAGGCCATTCTAAAGACTTTAACTTCTATTTTAAAATGGACTGCTATTAAGAGACTGAACAGGCCAGGTGTGATGGTACACACTTGAGACCCCAGCAAGCCAGGAGGCTGAAGCAGAAGGAGCCCAAACTGGATTGCAGGCCAGGGATATAGCTCAGAGGCACAGCACCTACCTAGCAAGAGCAAGGTCCTGAGTTCAATTCCCAGTACCAAAAAGCCCAAACAAATCAAACTAGACTGCAACCTGAGCAACTCAGCAACTTAGTGAGACTGTGTCTCAGAAAATTAAAAAAATGGGACAGGAATATAGCTCAGTGTGAAGGCTCTTGGTTCAAACAAAACAAACAACTCTTTTTTCTGGGAAAAAGGAAGAAAACATGATTACAGACATGCAATATGATTGGGCTTGCTTACAGTTTGTGGTCATGAATTCAAGGCAAAAATACCACAGTTGTATATGTGTTTCCAAAAACATTCAGCTGCACAGGTGCTGGCCCGAATTAGGAAAGACAAATTTAACCAGGGTTGTAATTCGAAGAAAGTAGGAGTGAAAAATGTATTGAAAGAAAAAAATATACCAAAGGGAGTGATTTGGACTGAAAAGACTGCTCTGTAAGGGGATGAAAAAGGACATCCAGACAATGAGGCAGACTTGCTTCCACTGATCACAGACGAACAGCAAACAGGTTTCCCTTCCTGCCTAGACTAGAAAGCCAAAAGGCAGGCAGAACAGTGCTTCCTGACAAAAGAAAAACAGAAGAGACGGGCCTATGAATGCCCAAACATACTACTTGGACAGAGGGTCCAGACCTCCACCCAAGAGGGGAAACCAGAGTCTGGTGGTTTCATGCATCTAAAAGACAGAGCTTGGAAAGGCCACAGTAACTAGGGTTTGCAGCGCAGAATACTAGGGGAAGAAAAGAAAAGGCTGTACAAAAAGGGAACTCTGGGTATCTGCAGAAAGAATTTCTCAAGCCTTTGGCTGAGTACTGATCGGTACATGTATGTGAGAAAACTATTTGACACTGGGAAAAACCATTTTGAAAGGAGGCAGAATAATTACCAGTAGGCCCATAGAACTAGAATTAATTATGTTCCCAACACCCAGAGTGGAAACACCCCCAAAATGCCAGGTACTGACTGAAGTCCTCAGCAGCACTGAATCTACAGCAGGCTGCACAGTTAGGGTGTTCACCATCAATCAGAGGCCCATATATCCAAGGCCTCTGGGCGGCACTGCTGGAACCCGCCCCCTTCTGCTGCCTCTGCTCTCCTGCTTCCTGGAGCTGGAGTCTAAGTGATGTTACAATGTCCATTGCTCAGATCACCATACACAGCCCTCATCAGAGGCCCAAAGCAGTAGTCCCTGGTCATGGGCTGCAACCTCCAAAGCTATGAGCTAGAATCAGTCCTTCCTTTCTTTTTCTTTTTCTTTTTTTTTTTTTTTGGAGCGGGGGTACTGGGAATTGAACTCAGGACCTGATCTTGCCAGGCAGGCACTTGTGCTGCTGAGCTACATCCCCAGCCCTCCTTTCTAAATTAATGGTTTCTATTACAATGGTAGAAAGCTGACTAAAACAGAAGCCCAAAATAGCCCTACCTTAAATATTATTTTGGACCCACTCTAACAAAACTTTAAAAATCAAACTGATTCTAAGTTACTAGAATTGGATTTTACCAAATTCAAAAATATTTCAAAGAAAATTTAAAAATGTATCCTTAAACAAAATAAAAGACAAGTCAAGTCTGGCGGTGCAGGCCTATAATCCCAGAAGTTAGGAGGCTGAGGCAGGAGAATTGCTTCGATTATGATTATGAATTTAGCAAAAAATCCACTGTTATGTCTCTCCTTTCATCACTTTATAATATCAACTGCTATTGCCTCAGGTACTGTACTGTATATTCTAAATACTTTACAAGTATTCATTCATTTAATCTTTACAACTGTCAGGTGGTATTATTCCTGCTTTATAGATGAAAACTGGACACTGTAACCCAAAACTAGGATTCTTTGCATAAAATTATAGGCAGTAAGTCGCAAGCAGAGCTGGGTTTCAAGTCCAAACAGTTTGGCTGTCAAGCACATTCTTAAATACTCCTTGGTCTTTCCTGATGAGGAATGGAGAGACTGCTAACCCAAGGGCCAGCTCCGGTGCTTGGGTTAACTTCCCCAGGCTTGTAAACTGCAAAACTCTATAGTTATGGAAATTACAGTACCTAGAAACCATAACATGAAAACATCACCACACAAAAGAATATCTTTCTAAACAAGGTGTGGGAAGAGAGGGAGGACAGTATTTTTAAAAACATTAAGATTTCTTTTTCATTCCAATGAAAACTCTCATATTACATTCCCCATATTTTCAGGCTGCTTTCCTAAGGAAAAAAAATTTTTTTAAACAAATTCTGACAATGCCTGTATTTTTGGAAATCTAAATAACTTATTATGTATGTATAAAAAACAGTACTAATGAAAAAATTTAGACTTATTTTGGAAATAGAGTCAGGAGGACTGCAAGTTTGAGGTCAATCTGGGCAGCCTGAGCTACATAGAGAGACACAGCCTCAAGAAACAAAAACAAAACAATTACCAAATTGTGTGTTTTCTTGTCATTCAATGAATCTAAGTGTCCACTGTGTATCAGGACACATAAATGAAGGTCTTCAAAGAACTAACATTCTAGTACAGTGTTTCTTAAATTGGGGTCCATTGACTCTTGAAGGGTTCCAGGATAAATTCCTAAAAATCAGACTGACAGTCAAAGGCCACCACAGGGACAGAGGATAAATAAACCCCTGAGCCCTTAACCTGTTACTTAGTAAAAGTATGGCTCGTGTTTTCCTCTGAGGCAGTCAGGGACTTCTAAGAGTTTTTGCTTGGCTGGGCATGGTGGCGCACACCTGTCATTCTAGCACGCGGGTGGCTGAGGCAGGAGGATCATACAAGTTGAAGGCCAGCGTGGGCTACAAAATGAGTTGAAGGCTAACCTGCACTGTATAGTGAAATCCTGTCTCAAAAAGAGCAAAAACAAGTTTTTGCTAAAAAATAGTGACTTTTCATTTGGGCCTACAGATGCTCACTAGGTAATTCAAGCAGCACAAAGCTTGACCTGCATGACCCTAAAACCCGGGTCAGACCCACGCTCATTTCTGCATGTTAGCATGGAAATCATTTAGGGAGTACTGTCTAAAAGTTGGCAAAACAACATTTGTTAGCTCTAAATTTACAGAACCTATCTCATCCTTCTTCAAAACTGTAGACACCATGTTGAGATTTACAGAAACATTCAACTACCAATGAGCACAAGGAAGCTTCTAGTCATTGCCCTAAAACCACCGTCACCAAAGATCCCTGCAGTCTGCACAAGACTGAGACTGCCCGAAACAGAGATAATCGTCTCACAGAGACTAAACCGCCCCCGTGAGGAATAAGGGCTTCTCCCTGCGCCACGCTGCAAACCCAGAACTGACATAATGATCAAGTCAGCCCTAGCCTGCCTTGGCTAATCCATAAAGCTAGTCCCATTCTTTTGTCAAGGGCAATCTGATCCTCTTCATCAGACGCCTTTAGCTTCTTTCCCCTTTAGCTCCTCAAAATGACATCCCTTTCCTATTCTCTCACTTCATAGCTCTGTCTAGTAAACCTGCCTGTGCCCACACTGACCGGCCCTGAAGTCCCATTTCTGTGGTGAGAGGTGAACATCCTCCAGGGAGCGAGCTGAGGGCTCAGTCTCCCTTTGGAAGACCTTCTAGGACCCCGTCTACTGATAAAACTATAAAAATAACTTAATTTCTTTTTGTCTTAAAAAAATCCAAGAAATTATTAATACAAGTATCATCAGAATTAACTTGTATGACCCTGTAACCAAGTGCTAGCCATAAAGAAAAAGAAAGCATGGTAAGTCAGACTATATTAAAATTAAGAACTTTAGTTCATTAAAAGACACCATTAAGAGAATGAAAAAGCATCTTACAGAGTATGAAAAGGTATTTCTAATACATACATATATCCAAAAAAGTCTTTTATCCAGAATATATTAAGAATTCCTGACAAGAAAAATAAAAAAGAAAAGCAAAACAGCTTAACAACTGCCAAAAGGCTTAAACAGACATTTCACAAAGATAATATTTAAATGGTTAGTAAATATGTTAAAAGGGAGATAACACTTTAAAACTACAATGTAATATTACTATGCACTACCAAAAAGGCCAAAATAGAAAAGAATGGTAATACCAAGTGTCACAGAGACTATATCAAACTCTCATCCTGCTGGTTAAGTGTATACTGGTATGGCCATTCTAGAAAACTATTTAGCATTATCTATGATAGCAAAATACATGCATACCATATGGTTCAATTTGAGTCCTAGAATGCTAATGTTAACCCTGAATTTCTACCCCTTCCTAATCTTGTTTATCTTTGAGGACAATCCCTGTAGTCCAGAGGTCCCACTCAGGTGAGCTGGCCAAAACTGGCTGATCTTGGATGGCCGCCTACTGCAGTACCCCTCAGACAGCCTCCAACTTCATTACAATGCCACCTACACGCTCAATGACACCCTCCATGACACTTGACAGCTGCCACAATGACAACCAGAAAGAACCAACAAAGGAGCAGGAAGGTAGCACTCCAATTCCTGGTAACCATCATCCATTCCTAGGAAGGACACACATAACTCATCCACGTCTTAAGAATATCCTCCTCCTCAGTTTTTTTACCCTCCCAGTGATGGTAAGCCTTTTAGCGCTTGCAGTAGTAACAGCCCAGGGAGGAAGGCATGCCAGAGTTCCCTACCACTGCCATCTCTCTGACTTCCCAAACCCCAACAGGTCAAAAAGTTGATTTGTCTTTGTGGGGCTGGGGATATAGCTCAGTGGAATAAGCGCTTGCCTAGCAAGCGCAAGGTCCTGAGTTCGATCCCCAGTACCACAAAAAAAAAAAAAAAAAAAAAGATTTGTCTTTGTGGCAGTTTCATATCTGCTAAGACAAGTTTGCTCGTTAAACATGCTGTTGTATTTTACTTTAAAAATGGAAAAGTTAAAAAAAAAATAGGAAAGTTGACTTGTAGGTTTATCTCTCACTTTTATTTTCCCACTTTTAGTCTTGGCCAAATAAAAGTGTCCTTCACTGCTCAATTTGTGCTTGGTCTTTTCCTGACAGACAAAAAGAATACAGTTTGAGGTCAAAGACTGTTAACAGATATACTTCCAACTGAACTGCATACATATTTCTAACCAAAACATGATTATAAGTCCAAGGCATCTTTGAAACCTGGCAATGATTCGAGTACTCACCAACAAGAGAGCTGATAAAAGCTGCACATGTAGCGCATGGCTGTGACCTCCGCACTCAGGAAACTGAGGCAGGAGGGTCGCAAACTGGAGACCGTCTTGTGTCAAATTTTTTTTATTTGTTTTTTGAGATAGGTTCTCACTATGTAGTCCAGTTTGGCCTTAAACTTGTAGTGACCTTTCTGCCTCAGGCTCCCAAGTGCTGGGATTACAGGAACATGCCACCACACTGTGTTTCAAAGTTTAAAAAGGGCTGGGGATACATAATTCAATGCTAGAGCACTTACCTAGCACTCACAAGGCCCTGGTTTTGACAATCCCCAACACAAAATGAAAACAAAAACCACACACACAAACCTACCCTTCGATTTGCACACACTTTTCAATACAGGCCATATTTCAATAAAATTTACCTTAAAAACTGCCATGCTAATGTTGTTTGTTCAAATCATGAGCTTCTGGGGGCTTATTTCATTGGTAAATCTATTTTTCTCAACTGTGAAACAATGGTGAGCTTAAAGAATTTACAGCTAATTGTACACCTATATAAAGGGTGCTATAACAGCTTCTCTTCCACCCGTCCTTTCTCAATAATTCAGACCAAAATGCAAGTTTTTTCCCCAAAAAAAGATATTATGAGCTGAGCATGATTACAGGTACAACCTGTAATCCCAGCATTTAAGAGTCTGAGGCATGAGGATCCCGAGTTCAAGACTATCCTGGAGCTGGCATGGTGGTGTGTATGCCTATAATCCCAGCACTCAGGTTGCTGAGGTAAGAGGACTGTTGCAAGTTTTAAGGCCAGCATGGGCTACAGAATGAATTCAAAGCCAGCCTACATTATATACTGCGACCCTGCCTCATAAAAGAAACAAAGTAACCTGTGCTACACAGCAGGTTCAAGGCTGGCCTGGACTATGGACTATGCACTATGCAGCAAGACCCTGTCTCCAAAAATATTTTTTAAAAAGGAACTACATATTGTATATATGGAAAAGGGAGAAGACAAAATAAACCTTGTATTGGACTAGAACTGAAAAGATTGGGGTAAATTCATGGTCTTTGATGACATACAAAAATAAGGAGCAATGTAGGCTGGACATAGTGGCACATACCTGTAGTCCCAGCACTCAGGAGGCTGAGACAAGAGGATTGCCATAAATTCAATACAGGCTATACAGTGAAGTTCCAGGCCAGCCTGAACCACACAGCAGGATCCCATTGCAAAACAAAAGCATAGATGTGTGTCCTTACCTCAGCTCACTGAAAGGACTTGGAAGGATCAACAACCCAATAGCAATGAGCATACCAATATCCACATCTTGGTTTGGTAATACCAAATGCCACCCCCCCAAAAAAAATCCTTACAGAAAAATGCTAATTCCAAGGTTGGGGGAAGAGATGATCCTGGAAAACCTTTTGTGTGCCCGGAAGTGTGAAAGCAGTCAATCACAGCAGAATAAACAACAGTGACAAGTTTTAATGTATCTAATAAAGTATTCTTTGAATGGCGGGGTAGCCTACAGCTACTGACATGAATATATTTACCTTATAAAAAAAACACCCATAAATTCACTGAATGAAAAACTTAAAAAGGAGCTGAACAGGAAGCTAAATTGGCCATAATAAATTTATGGCCAATGAATGATGAAACTCTAAACTAAGGCAATAAGATAAAAATAAGTGTAGATATATATAAAATGTTCTTAAGGTAGACTTTATAAGGCTAGAATGACAACTTAGTCACTTGCCAGCTATGTGACCTTGAACAAGATATTTAAATTCTCTGTGTTTTAGCTACATCTACGTAAAATAGATTTAATAAAGCTATCTATTTGAAAGGGCTGTTGGAAGGATTCAGTAATGTATGTAAAATGTTCAGAAAAGTGGCTGCATGGACACTGAAAGCAGTGCTATTATTAGTGTATTAGTCCTCCAACTATAATTACTACCATTTCTAGTTCTTCTACAATAACATAACTTACTTGGTTATAATTAGATGTGAAAATGAGAGAGAAAAAGAACCTTAAAAATTACTAAACCTATTAAGGCCTAGTGTCTCAAGTGACAATAATGTACTCTCAACTCTTACAACTTAGCAAAAGAAATACAATTTGCATATTTCAGATCTTTCACGTAAATTATGAGGGAGCTACTTGAATCTGTGCCTTCCCACACTGTTAATAAGCCACTAGTGCTCTTGGTTATGTGACTTTAAAACCATATTTACCAACCCTCATTAACCAAAAGAACCACAGAACTACAGCATTTGAACAGTGACAATGTCCACCACGTCCAGCCACAGCCTCGGATGGGGCCCTCAGCAGCACATCTTGAGATTTCTGCCTCGGAGAACAAACCGCTCAGGTTCCAGTTCCAAGGCCAGCTCAGATGGCTTCCCAAACAATCTAAGAAAAATGCCCTTCCTCCATTTCTCTCTACATACACAGAGCCAAGGTTTTGAGCTGGGAGAAACGTTTTGATATGGTTATGAGACTGCAACTTAAAAGTCAGACTAAGTAGCACTTTCTTTCTTTAATGTTCCACTTAACTTTTTCCCTGCCATGCTGGGGATCAAACCAAGAACCTCACGCATGCTAAGCAAGCACTCTACAGCTAAGCTGCACCACAAGCCTAACAGGACTTTAAAAAAAATAGAAAGCTATGGCTGAAATATTATCTGGCAGGGAAAGAACATGCCATGGAACATAGTTAAAAGCAACATTTGTGAAAAAAATTATTTTCTGTTCTAACTAAAATAGTGCCGGGCATGGTGGCACATGCCTGTAATCCCAGCACTCAGGAGGCTGAGACAGGAATATTGTTGCGAGTTCAAGACCAGCCTGGACTACAAAGTGAGCTCATGGCCAGCCTGACCTGCACAGTAGCTGTCTCAAAAAAAAATAAATAAATATAATGTCACTGCCCTTTAATACCTTTAATTAGTATCAATCAGCTTCAGATAAAGATAGATGCATAAACATTTTTATAGGTCATAGGAGACTCTCCCATTTATCACAGATGATTTAGTCCACTATTCCTATGTTTTCTTATTCAAACATATTTCCCCCGTAGGCTGTGAGTATCATATACAACCATGTCTTGGACAGGAAACGAGTGAGGGAAAGCAGCCTAAAGCTCATGTTCATAGAGGTGCATCTCAAAATGGCAATTCCTATCAAACCAGGGAAATCTGACAAGTTGGCATCTTAATGGGACTCTCACTTATGCTTCACTGGACATATAAAGAAGAATTATCCAGTTACTAACCATGTTTCTTGCAAACACTGCTATCTTGGTATCACGTCCATACTCCTTGCCAAGCACATTCCTGACCTGGGTCGCAGTGGCTGTTCCCTCTTCCATGTGCATCTCCCTCCTAAGCATGCTTAGGACTTGCTCCCTTGCTCCATGAGGGTCTTATCTCAAGCCATGCATGGTGCACCACCACACCCAGCTCTCCAATGTCTTGATAAATTGGACTGGATTTTTTTCTTTGTTGCTGTTTTTAGAGGGTTCTTCATTGCACAACCAATTTAAGAATTCACCTCAGCCAAGCAAGATGACATACATCTGTAACCCCAGCTCTCTGGAGGCTGAGGCAGGAGGTCTGCTCTGAGTTCAAGGCTAGCCTGAGTTACATAGTGCAGCCCTGTAGGGTAGGGTAGGGTAGGGGAGGGGGAGGGGGAGGGGGAG
>PVLD010034538.1:0-12572 GCA_004027595.1 Dinomys branickii | reverse complement strand
AAGTACTCTGGTCTCTAAGGTGGTTTCGTTGGAGAAGTACATAGGACTGGGCTGCATGACAGAACATTTCTGTGTCTCCCGCCTTGCTGTCAGGGTGGGAAGCTGGTCCCGGGGAATGACCTCCCCAACACCCATCGGGTTTTCTAATTACCCAAGGACAAGTTGGCAAGGAAGCCGAGCCTTGCCCAGAAACAAAGGCTGTGGGAGGGTCTCATTTTGTCAAAGCAAGAGGAGGAAGCAAACCTCTAGGGGTTTGTAAATGGATGTCTGTTTGTTAATATATATTCCTTCTTTTATTTTTAAAATAAATTTTAAAAAAGAAATATTGGCACACTAATACTAATAAGTCATGGACCATCTCCAATTTTTTCTGACACTGAACAGAGGTATCACAATATCCTTACATGGTTCTATGTAGCGTAGAAGGAAACATTAATGACTAAGTTTTCCTTGCCATCCACAAAGTAGAGTGTATGATTTAGGACATATTTATAGGTATTGGTGTCTCAGTTTCTTCAGGCATTCTATGAGACAACTTGGGGTGGCCTCTGTAGAGGCAATCCCCCAAACAGTCATTCTCATTTCTTAGAAGAACAGCACTGTCAAAATACAACTCTCTTGGAGGGTCTACAGCTAACTGTCCGAGTAATTTCTCAGCATGGGTGAAACCCTGTGTTTAATACCCTACCATTACAAAAACAAGAGAAAAATTCACATACCTGTCCTCAGCTTTGGCCTTCTGTTTGAATCCATGTCCTAACCTCTAGGCAATACTTACTTAGGTCATATTTTAATACTAACAATATAGTTTGTGTAGATCACAGACTCAGAATGTACTATGGCTTGGAAGGTGTAACTAATTGCAGGTAAATATTTCTTCAATTAAACACACCATTTACATGAACTGGACATTGTAGAAGTAGTATCTATACTCTGAAGAAGTGTAAAATACTGAACCTGGTAAGTACTGAGCATTACCCAGTCATCTGAGCAGATGCCATGTGTACAGTTAACTCCTAACATACAAGGATATCTAGCAGAGTTTTGCATATTCCGAGCAGGTTCAGGAAGCCAGAGAACTTGAGTGAGAAACAGACAGGGAACACTGCGTCACGATCCTTATCTCTACAATATCTCTTTGCAAGACTGCAGTGACCTGAGAGGTAAGGCATTCTGACATAGTGAGGCATCTTTTGAGACCATCATGTACCTCACCCAGCTGATGAATCCCAACCCTCTAATTACTGAGGAAGGAGTAAGAGGAGCCATTTGTTCCAAATGATGGACAGATTCTCTGAATTGAACTGGTTAGGAACCCAAGTTGGAGACACAGATTTTCGCTCTCCAATCCCAGTTCTGTTTTATATTAAACAAATCTTGTCAACAATCCTGAGACCCAAACACTGAGAACACAAATGGGTCCCTCACATTGGTCTTGGTACCATGTCAGATTCAAACAAACAAAAATTACTGCCCAGGCTTTTAGAGGGTGAATGCTGGTCATCTGTGCCAGTGGGGAGGGCAGACTAGCACAGGCACATATGCCAGTATGGGGGAAGGGTGTCTTGAGCTTTGTTTGGGTCCCTGCTTTTCTGTTGTTGCCCAGGTCCAAGCACTCAGCACTGAGGTCAGAGTAGGCATGGCTCCCTGGTCTGGCATCATTCCATACTGCTATACACAGCCCTTGACCTTTTCTCCTATAAATCTTGAACAGCACAGAATGTGGCTCCTGGCCCTTGATATTTTTCCTTCCTGAGAAAACTGTGGCAGGTTTTCTTTAACTCTGTCTTTAACAGATGCAGAGATCAAAGCATATAAGTCCCTGCTTATACCAACTTTGGATTAAAGAGCAACGTGGCCAAGGGACCAGGTAGTCCCAGACAACATGTAGGTCCGTCTGTCAGTCTGTCAATGACAAAAACTGGTGAGAACACATACATTTAGGAATTGGAACAGGGATTGAAAATATATTGATGGAACAGAACAGTAATTCATAACACAAAGCCATTTACAGGAAATAATGGAAGAAACAACCACACTGACCTTGCAAATAAAATCATATCCTAAAACAGTCTCTTAGTGTAACCAGCTCCCCTTTGGGTCTCTGTTTTGAGGCAAAGCATATGGAAGCTACAAAACAGCAAGCAGGTAGTGGAGGAATGACCCGGTATGTATTATTAGTACAGAGAACCCTTCTCGGTCCTTACTGTGGCCCAGAAGTTTATATTTGTAATCCCATGGAACAGTGATTGGAATTCTAGTGAGTTAATTCCAATCTACCACTTCCAGTTCAAACCATGTCGAGAATAAAGATACTAAGGCATATTTGTAGTTGTGGGGAGCCAAGGGGTCCTAAGTCCAACCATGATGATGGCCATCTGGAGCAAAGGCCTCGACCCAGGGCCTAACCCAGGTTATACTAATTCATGAAGAAGGGAGTGGTTGAGGATGAGTGACTGTGAGAATCTCGGGAAATGGGTGAGTTCTGTGAGCTGGACGAGGGAGGTAGGAAGCCTGAAATCACCTCTGCAGTGCGCAGAGAGGAGGATATGCAGAAAGAGTAATCAGCATAACACAATAGAGATAGTGTCTAATATTTTGGGGTTGGTGCTTTAGCTCTGATGTGCAATCTTTTAAGCCTCAGAAAGTCATAGCCTCTAACTTGAGGGTTGATCCAAGTCAATAGCATGGAGCATTGGCTTTTCATCCCTCCTTGTACTGGCTGACACGTGAGAACAACAGTGGGGGGGCACCTTGGTTAGACCTATATGCATTGCTTAAAGCCAATTAGAAGGAAAAGGAAAAGTCCTAGCCAGCTCTGTGCTTATCAATATATGGAAACAGGGTCAGCCTCAGCCAAAATGGGGACACTGGTTCCTCTTTTAAGGAGAGTCATTCAAGGAGTTCTGCACAATTAGGAACAACAAAAAGAAAAGGCCGTTCCCACTGTGAGGGAGGGTTTAAAAAGTGTAAAAAACCATACACATTCAGGAACTTTATACCATCTTTGGTATAAGTGTACATGGCACAATACATGTTGTCAGGTCTTTAATGTCTAGGAAGAAGGCTGTCTTGTTTATATTATGTAAACATTATATAAGACCCTTTTTCAGTTTATTTAGATGAGCTATTTAGGCCTTTTGCATTTCAACTCACCCAAGCCCTGATCTTTGGTGTACTTAGATTGACTATGTAGGACCTCCCTCCTGTCTGGCTAACTTTCTTCTATATCCTGGCCTCATTAGGATTATTGCTGTAGCATGAAGGTGTGGCAATGAGGAACCAGCCTCTAGGTCCACTGATCATCTGAATTTCATCATCTGTTTCAGGTTTTGCCATTGTTTTGCCTCCTGAGGCTGGGGGTGGTGTCCACCAACCATGAATAAAGGACTGTCTGAGGCCATTAGAAGTGAACAAGGATAAGAAGTCAGAAAGCTGAAACTACACAGGGTTACTGACT
The DNA here is from genome assembly GCA_004027595.1 of Dinomys branickii. Taxonomy (NCBI): domain Eukaryota; kingdom Metazoa; phylum Chordata; class Mammalia; order Rodentia; family Dinomyidae; genus Dinomys; species Dinomys branickii. The sequence continues at coordinate 9,112 of PVLD010034538.1, read as the reverse complement.
TACCTAATCATTTACAGTAGGGGAGGCCAGAAATGAAGTCAATCTGTCCAGGTGGATGTCAGGCTGACATGAGGTACTCCAGAGAAGAGATTGCCTTGCAAAAAAATAATGTGGTTTACTTATTTATGTCTAGTTGAATCTGTGAAACAATAATTACAACAGTTAACCTTTCCCATGTTTTAACCATTTAAAAAACTGCATTTTTACGTTTTTGTTTTGGAATGTGTTTCTGAAACAGTCTTCTTGGGTTACACTAGAGAGGAGATTCTGCACATCCACACAGGAGCTCTCGGACTCAGCAGTGATAGTGAAATTGTGCTGCACTGACAATCTGAGATTGTGTGTGTGTGTGTGTGCGCGCGCGCACACACACACACACGCTCGCTCATGCACGCGTGCACCCGGCTCCTATGAAAGACTTGGCTGTTTCAGTGCCAAAGCCCCCGCTGCCTAGCCTCTACTGACACACATCTATCATGTTCTTCTCTAAAGCCTATCTGCTTGCCCTGGATAAAAGACATTTTTAAAGAGCAAGCAATGGACTGGGTAGGGTTTAAGATATGTTTCAATATACTGAAGAGGCCGCAGAGGTTTCTAGACGTGATAGCCATGCTCATTGCTCCCAAAGGAAGGCAGAGACATTGTCAAAACTCCTACTTATAAGAGCGTTGTGATGCTGGGCATAGTGACACATTCCTGTAATCCCAGCACTCAGGAGGCTGAATCAGGAGGATCATTGCAAGTTCATAGCCAGCCTGGGCTACATAGCCATGTCTCCTTTTCAAATTTCTGTTATGAATTATCATTAAAAGCTTCCAAATCAGCAGTAGTGCAAAGCCAATAAGAACAATTCCAGGAACCACACCAGCAATAATTGCAGTGATGTCTGGGCCAGTGGGGCATTCTGGGGAGTCTTCATGTCAATAATGGCTTCATTGTTCCCAGTGACTAACCACATGAAATAAAACCAGCAGGCATCCATGCCCTTCTTACAGTGGGAGAGTGGGTCCACTTGGATTGGCTGGGGTAACGTGCCAAATTTCCACCTTGGTAACGCTGAAATGACAACATTCCTGTGCATGCCTGTCTTTCCTTTCTCCATTGCTTAAAGCTCTCTGCACTGAACATATTATTTATGATAGGCACAGATATCAAGCCAGTTCTGGCACATCTCACAGGCCTGCTCTTGAACCTTGTGTGCAGACATCACACTTACAGATGCCTCAGCTGTTGCAGATCCGCCAATTCACATCTATCCATAGAGTAGTGTGTCCAGAGAACAGTCACATACTCTGCCAGTGTAGTTGTAATAATATTCACACACCTAACACCTGCACACACCATTGCTTCCACAAATTAAGCCATTAGATTAATCACAGCTGAAGTTATTTCACACTCAGCATTTGGAGCAATAAATTTCATTTGTGTTATCCCTCGTCTTGCAGATACACTGTCCACAGACACACTGTCCATTGTTACTACAGATTTCAGAGTGTTCTCTTTCCTGCAGTAGGCATCTGTGCTTCACTGTGTGCTTCTTTTTTGCTATTTTCAGTGTGTACCAACATGTCCCTCGTACCTGCAGACTCAGTGTTTAAACACCCTGTTGCCAGCCTGACTCCTGGGACTCTCAAAGATGCCCTTGCTCTGGTAATCATACCTATGATCTACAGATGAACTGAAGAATAACCTCTACTTCTTCAGTGAAACCCAGAGGCTTGATTTTAATGGTTTCTTAATTTTTATTTGGATATTTATTTGCAGTCAAGCTAATTTCAAATTAAATCTCCTTTCCAATGGAAATATTGGAATATTTTCTTCCATTTTCCCCTGTTCTGTTGACTCCATTCTTGCAGTAAGATTTATAATTTGTGCTTTCTTGTTTTGGCAGTTGGCAGTTTTTCAAAATGAACTCTGAAGAAAAGGAATTGTGTGCATCAATTATCAAATGGATTACATTGCTGAAATTTTCAGATAATGTCCCTACTGCTGACTTAGAGATCAAATTTTTCAGTTCCTTGTAAACGGGCTGAAATTCTTCAGTAACTGCAGAAATCTTTTGAATATTATTTTCGCTGAGTTTCTGGACAAGGTGAACAAAAAAGGAGTAATTGGCAAAATGGCTCTTTGGGCACATGTTACTCTCCAGGTGACACTGGCCATCACTGAGTAAAATAATGCCACAAAATTTTTCATCTCCAGTGAAGTGGAACCTAGCACCAGTGGAAAACACCAGCAGCCATGTGACATTCCTCCAGCCAATCAATGATCTACAAACTGCCACTTGCATGACTACATCAAAACCATGTTCAAGGCAATCCAAAGGCACAATTTCCAGATATGTGCTGTTCATCAATAGTTCATTACATACCTCTCCCTTGTCTGTAAGGCTGAGCATGTTTTGGTACTTCAAGGGCTTGACACATTTCTGTCCTCCAGTACAAAGCATTTCTGAGCCTTCCCAGTTGTCTTAGTTATTTTTCCCTTGTTGCTGAGACAAAGCACCTGACACCCAAAGTTTAGGGAGGAAATGTTTATTTGGCTCACAGTTTGTAGAGGTTTCAGTCCATAATTAGCTGGCTTCAAGGCAGGGTGGCTTGGAAGAGGGCCACTACAGAGGATAATAGTTCATGGCACCCATGAGATGGCAAAAGCAACAAGGGTTGGGGCAAGACTCTTTCTGTCCCTTATGTTGTATGCAGGTAACCTGCCCTAGGACAGTTGTAGCAGTCATAACCTTAATAATAGCCAGAACTATGCCAAACCAATCAGTAGACTGATTTACTAATCACACATCCTTAATCCCAGCATCACACATTTTCCTGCAGGAATATGCAACATAAGGGACAAGATTCTTGGTACTAGATTCAGCAACCTCTAAAAAAGCCCTATGACCTCAGAGGCTTTGGAGGACAGCTAGATACAAACCATAACACCAGTGTTGTGCTAACGTAAGGCATCATAATTTCCTCTACAAAGGAGCCAAATCCAATTCGGAAGACTGAAGTAATCCTCTTCATTGCATACATTGGACCTGTTCCAACACTTTTTACATTCTCCAAAGTTTTTTTTCATTGAGTAAGAGATACATGAGGTAGTGGAGGTCCATAGAATGGTCGCAGCCCCTTGAATTTTAATGTAAACATCTGTGACTCTCTTGATCAGAACTGTAGAATGAACTCCTGTGTTGTCTGCTGGCTTTTACTTCCCTGCTGTTCCTCTGCTCCAGGTGGTGACATTTTTCTTTTTCTTTATAGTTTTGGAGCCTATGGGATCTTCTGTGTCAAATGGATGGCTGCTTTTCTTTTTTAAGGCTTCTAAATACTGTATAGAAGCAGGCATTCCTTCTTCTACAAATACTGAATATGTGCACCGCCCATAGTTTGGCTCTGCCTGGGTACATTCACCACATGATTCAGCATTTGCTTTCAAATGTCTATTTTTATCTGTTTGGACAAACATATAGAAAATTGAGATGTTCAGTCTCACCCAGAAGACCAGTTGTAAATTCATCTTCCAGGCACCCTGCTCCACTCCTGCCTTATGCAGGCCCCAGTGTCTCCTAGGCAGAGAAGGAACCCCATCTCCCACTTAATTCTCCAGTGTGGTTGATGTGGAAGCATATTGTCAGAGAGCAACAACACATATGGTTACTAACTCAGGAGTGATTCGGTCACAGCCACTGTGTGCCAGAGATTTACCCTGTTCTGAGGGAGTCATGCTGGCACCTGGAGAGTAACATTTGTGGGCATTATTAAGTTTCTTTTATCTTCTTACAAATAAAAACCAAGAATTTCTTTTCTTTCCTAGGACAGACCAAACAGAACCACACTTTGAACATTTTCCCTCAGGAATATGTGACATTGTAGCTTGTGTCTAGATATCCCCCCAAAGCCTCATGTGGTCCTAGGTGGGGCTTTTTCAGAGGCAGCTGGGTCTAGAGTGTGACTGATTCATGATGCAATGTTAGGATTAAGGGTGCAAGTACCTTGGACCCTAAAGGCAGGTAGTGTGGATACAACATAAGGGACAAGATGCTTGCTACTAGTTACCTGCAGTTTATCAATGGCTTGCCTTTGCTGTAGTCTGCCTGCCAGGAACTGTATCTTCTTTCAGATCCCTATTTGCCATGCCACCCTTCCTTGGAGCTAGGGAATTAGGGACCAAAACCTCTACAAAATGTGAGCCAAAATAAAACATTCCTTCTTTATTTAAAAAAAAAATTTACCATTCCTTCTTTAACTTTGGGTGTTGAGTATTTTGTTTTAGTAATTGTGGTGGATTGACAGCTCATGCTCAACTTGTCATCCCCAGTTGAACTGAGTAAGCATGGTGTTGGGTGTGGGAGGCCCACCTGAGGATTGTTGCCAGCACCATAAGATGCAGAACTGGAGAAGAAGTGGGGCTGTTGAGAGATGAGAAAGGCTGTTGGGAGCTGGTAGAAGCTGTAAGGAGCTGTTGGTTCTTTTGGACGAGCTTGTCATGCTGGCTTTCCTGATGAACTCAGCTGTTTACATCCTTCAAGGAACTCTGGACCTTGTTGGTGCTGAGAATAGCTTTGGTTCATTTTGGGGGAGCTCTGGTCCTCACTTTGAGCATCACTTCCTTGGCTCTAAGGGGAAAGATGGTGCACTGCTCAGTCTCCTGAAGAAGCTTGCTATGTTGGCTTTCCTGATGGGAATTTGGCTGTCCTGATCATCAGAGGAACTCGAGACTTCATTGTTGCTGAGGATGGCTGTGGTACTTTTGTGGAGAGCTCTGGTTCTTATTTTGAGTGTCACTTCCTGGCTCAGGTGTGGATCCCTCAGCGTGCTAGCACAGATCCTTCCTCCTGCTGGCAGACTTTCTAGCTTCCACCACTGACCTTTTGGTCTTCCCAGTGCAGATCCGTGAAAAAGGCCTGCATAAGACATTGTCATGGACTGTAGGACTCCAGCTGGACTCATGGGGGTGGCACTGTTTTGGGCTCTTGAGTCTTCAGCTGAACTTATGCAAGACATTATTGTGGTATCCAGGCCTTCAGCTGGATTCTTTGGTCTTTAATGTGCATACAGATTTCCTGCACTCTTTTCGTATATGATTCTTTGGGTGACTATTATAAGTAATCTTATAAAATATGTGTCTTGTATTATACTGTTTCTCCTTGCAAAAGCCCAAACTGTAATAGCAATGAAGAAAAGTAACTCAGGCATGTGGACTTTGAGGTTTTTTACATACTTTTGAAGGCAGGATGCTTGGCTATCTCACATTCATTGATCCATCATACTGGTGTCCCAAAAGGACTCTGGGAAGAGGAAATTGTAAGGTGAGTTAAAAATATTTCCCTCAGGTGGGAAAGAAATGGCATGAAAACACAAGGACTTGCTATGAGTCGCTAGGGCTTCACTGTTCAGACATAGAGAGTGCCACTGGCATGCTCCGAATGGGTTCTTAATGTGCTGATTGTACATATCCTTTGCTCGCATAGGGACCCATGCCCTGAAAAAGAAAATTAGAGCATGATCTTGAGCAAGTGTTGTTAAACTATGGCATATGGCCTAAGTATGCCTAGCTGTCTTATTTTTAAATATCTTACTGACACCTAATTGATGCAATGTGCAATTCACCTATGTAGTAGGCACAATGGAAAGATTTCTAATATACTCACATCACTGTGATGTAATATACTCACATGATTTCTAATGTACTCACATCATTGTGCAGTCAACACTATCAACCAATTTTATTATGTTTTTGTCCTCAGAAAACCCCATGCTCCTCCTATTCCTATTGCTCATTTCGTAAATATATTTCACTTTTAACATAGCCACATCATTCATTTCATTGATGTCCAATCCTGCTTTAACACCCCGATGGCAAAGGTAAGTAGTTATAGAATAAACTACATGGCTGCGAAAATAATTTGTACGACCTGTCAACACTGTATCCCTTGTAAGTACCGCTCTTACCAGGGTTTCTGGAAAATGTTCTGGGTTCTGAGTTAGATAAGCAGGTGGAAACCATGAAAGATGTGGACACAAGGTGAGTATGAAAACTATCAGGTTAGATCCACCAGATCTGGAAGAGAAGCTCGTTGCTATCCCAAGGTGTAAACCAAGCAGCAAAATCTGAAGCCCAGGAGGCAATAGGTCTAACATCTACTTGAATTCTTAGATTTGACTAGGCCGGAAAGAACGAGTGAGAGGAGAGACCCCTAGCGGTGAAGGTCAACATTTACATGTTCTGGCACAAGCCCAATTGTGAATTGTTCTCTACCAAGGCTTAAACAAGGTATTATCCTGGTTGTAATGTTGTGGTATAGTTTTGCAAGATACTGAAAATTGTGGAAATTGGGTATAAGCAAAAACAGGCATCTCTATTTCAACTTCAATTCAGTTAACATTGATGTGAAAATTAAAATATTACATTTAAAAAATTTCTACTAAGAGGTATCTCCCTCCACAAAGAAGCCAAAACTCATTGTTTCTTTTCCTTTTGTTTTCTTATTTTGAGATGAGGTCTCACTTTGTGGTTCAGGCTGGCCTTGAACTCACTATGTAAACCATGCTGGCTTCAAACTCTTAGCAATCATTGTGACTCAGCCTTCCAAATGCTGGGATGCCTTCACCACTCTTGGCTTGAAAACCACTGTTTCTGAGAACTTTCTCCCTTGATTTATGAATTCTGTCTTCAAACAGCTATATTCTAACCTTCTAGTGTCAGTGAGGCAACTCTAAAGCCGCTCTACAACCTACCTACCTTCCCAGAGAGCTGATCTTCAACCCTTACCTTTAGGGCTCAATGGTCCCTTTGGAAGCTGAGGACATTTTATCAAGGGGAAAATAGGATCCAGAAAAAAATAGCAACTTCTCCAAAGTCACAGAGCTAGTAGGCAGCAGAGGCAGGATTGGAAGACTACCACACTAACTCCACAGCTGAGGCTACTATTGCTGCAACACTGCCTCTCTGTGGAAACCAAAAGCAACAGCACCCAGTGCACCTGCAGGGAACAAGGCCTCAGGGGCAACCTGCCCACAGATGCAACTGACAAAGATTCTTACCTTCACCAAATTCTACCCAGACACCTCTGAGGCTTCTTTTTTGCTAGATCTTAACCTTGATCTATAGATACTATAAACTCTCAGCACGAATGACTTCCTAAGCTACAGACGAGTCTTTTAGGACTGGAAAGCCATTCCTTTGAAAGGTAATCACCAGCAAGGACAGAAACATTTCCCTCCTTGGTCTCCATGGGAAGATGGAATCCTAACTTTTGTAACAGCCAGTTAGCACAGAAGGCTGCTTAATCACAATAACAGTGTCCAGTCTTTTGTTATTTTTCACTTCTCTGACCTGCTAGGTTCCCAGTCAGTACTTCCCTCCCCTTGCATTCTTCCCTCATTTTAATATTTTGTCCCTATATTTGGTTTGGAACCAAGAGCTGCACACATTCTAAGCAATCACTTTATCACTAACCTCACTCTCTTTTCAAAATGCCCATTTCCTTCTGTAAAAATAAATACTGATATACATGCATACCCATATTTACAGTACCATGTCTTATAATAGCTAAATTTTGAAAGCAGTCTATGTGTTCATCAACAGATTAATAGATAAAGAAAATGTGATATTTATACAAAATGGAGTACTTATAACTCTGCTATAAAGAAGGATAGATTTGGGTCATTTTTGGAAAAAGTATGCACATTGAGAATATCATATTAAATAAATCATACAAATAAGCTTCAATATTTCATAGTTTCTCTTATGTGAGAAAAGCAAAACATAAAAATTAAAATGAAAAATAAAAGATAGGAGACAGAGAGACAGATAATTTGCAAGTGGGGAAGGGACCAAGAGACAGAGTGGGGTGGGGAGAGGAGAGTAAAGGGACATAAAGAGAATGACAGTGTGTTATGTACATGCACTGACTCTCCAGGGTCAATGTAATTATGTAGTGCAAACATGTAGTAATAAAAATAAAAATTTGAAAAATTTAAAAATTGAGTTCAGTTCCTAGAGAGTCCCATTTCTTGGTGGAAGAGGATGTATAAGAGGCATATAGGCACGTACAGGCATTAGATCCAATCTTAAACCAGATTCTGGTGTTTCAGGTACATATCACTATTGTATTTCTATAAAGCACTTCCCTGTCTCTCTCTCTCCCTCTCTCCCTCTCTCCCTCTCTCCCTCCCTCTCTCTCTCTCTCTCTCTCTCTCTCTCTCTCTCTCTCTCTCTCTCTCTCACACACACACACACACACACACACACACACACACACGCTGCTTTACTCCTAGACCCTGTAAAGACAGGAACATTCATGAAGCATTTAGGAGAAACCCACAAGGGCCACTTCTCTAATAGATATGGTGGGAGATTTCCCAGCTGGGAGGATAAAGTAGGTTAGTGTCTTGTCCAGGTGAAGGGTGATATGGGGACAGCGTTTCACATTTGGTGGGCTGGGGGAACGGATTCATGAATATTTCTTTCTCATGCACTGCCAGGGAAGAAACCAGCTGTCCCATCAAATACAGAGATATAGGATCCACACCACTTCTGCAGATATAGGTTCTGAGACCTCATCAGGTATACATGTGACCAAATCTTTGATCTCAGAGATTATTTTAAGAACATCTTGATTTTTTGTTTGCTTGATTTTCAACTTTTTACTTTTTAAGTGCAGGAGTTATGAATTCAAACTTTATCAACCTATCCCTCTGGTTATTACCATTTAAGCTCTGAAAACTTGTCATCACATAAGCCTCAAATCTACTCTTTCATTTATTTTCAGGGAACAACACTAGTACTTAGCTCTAACATTGGGTAAATGTTAACTGAAGAGACATATGCAGGATGCTTAAGTAGTATCTTATACAGCATGGACTCAGTAAGTGTCATTCTGCAAGTATGCGCAGCACACTCCTCATGGCCTGTCATATGCAGTGTATTTCTCAAAGGAAAGCCACTGGGTTGCTGAGGCAGGAGGACTTGCAAGAGGAGGGTGTGAGGTCATTAGTGAAATGACATAGTTGGTGCAGAGGAGAATGAGGGACAGAGTATGGACTCCCCTGGCAGAGTGTGGCTCCAGTTCTTGGCCATATTTCAGCTGCACATAACCACGATGCAGAGCACA
>PVLD010034537.1:0-12572 GCA_004027595.1 Dinomys branickii | reverse complement strand
CATATATAAATAGAATCATATTATAGACATTGTATTCTTTCACAACTTCTATTTTGCATTCAGTATTATGGGATGTGTATCAATTGATATGTATTGATTTCGTGCTTACTTTCTTTGTGTTACAGTACTGGGAATTGAACCCAGGGCCTTTGCACTAAGCTACATCCCCAGAGACATGGTCTTGCTGTGCAGTCCAGGCTGGCCTTGAACTTGCAATCCTTTCACTCAGTTTCAGGAGTGCTTGGATTACAGTGTGAGCCATCAAGCCCAGCTTGTTGGTCTAGTTTTTATATTTAATGAGCTGGATTGTGGTCTATTGTATGAATAGACCACGATCTTCTTTCTCATATCTCTACCTAGATTGTTTTCCATTTTGCTTCATTACTTTCCACTTTATTTATTTTAAATTAATTAATTAATTAATTTTGCTGTGCAGCACATTGCACATGCCAGGAAAGCACTCTAACCACTGAGCTACATCCTCAGCACTCGTTACTTTTTTCTTTATTTTTGATGTCAGTGATTTCTGTTCTTGTGCTCACGACTCAAGTGGACTCCTCCATTCTCTCAGGAGCCCCATTTCTTGTCTGTTTATGTTGGCCCTGACTGTGTCAGCTTGGTACAGGGGGCAAGTGTGGAGGGAACCAAATGGCAGGCTATGCCAGTGTTGGTCATGTTCTGAGATGCTGAGCCCAGCAAGAGAGACTGTGACAGGTAGCAAGAGCTCAAAAATGGGACAGGAAAAACTTCTCAAGAAAGATCAGTCATGGGATCAGCACATAAACGATACAGACACAGAAGGACCTCTCAGCCTTGCAGTCTCCCTAGCCACCAATTCCCTCTTCTTTGAATTCAGTTCAACAAACTAAACCCTTTCCATTGTTTGCAGCCTACACCCTTCTGAGTCTTCAAATCCAATGTCTTTCGTGAAGTGTGTTCCTCCAGATCTAACCAGTCTCTTTCTTTTGGGTCTCTTAGTAGTATAATCTGAGTCTTCCACTCAGGCATAATGGCACATGCCTATAATCCCAGCACTCTGGGATGCTGAGGCAGGAGGATCACAAATTTGATCTCAACCTGGCCAATTTAATGAGTTAGCAAGATTCTTTGTCTTAAAGTAAAAAATAAAAACAGCCTGGAAATGCACATTTGGAGGCCCTGAGTTCAGTACCCATTATGGTGGGGAAAAGGAAGGAAGGAAGGAAGGAAGGAAGGAAGGAAGGAAGGAAGGAAGGAAGGAAGGAAGGAAGGAAGAAAGAAAGAAAGAAAGAAAGAAAGAAAGAAAGAAAGAAAGAAAGAAAGAAAGAAAGAAAGAAGGAAGGAAGGAAAAGAAAAACTATGAGTTTCCCAGAGCTTTCATACCAGTTAAAGGTCAGCAAAGGAAGCTGAAACAGCCCCAGATATGTTAAGCAAAAGAGTTTTGGGATCTATTTTTGTTGTTGTTTTGTTTTGTTGTTTTGAGACAGGGACTCACCAGGTAGCCCAGGCTGGTCTTAAACATGCAGCTATCTTCCTGCCTCAGCCTCCCAAATGCTGGGATTACTGGGGTGTACCACCATGCCTGGTTTAAGCATAGGAGTTTCACACAGGGAATGAGATGTCTAGAAAAACTTTGTTTCATCTTCAAGTTGAGGCTTCTCAAAAGCAATCCAATGAAAGTGCAGAACCGACTAAACCTGAGAGCCACACTAGCTCTGGCCTAGTTAAGGAGGTAGAAAGAAAGGAGGCTGCTACCAGAAGTACAAAGTTCCCACAGTCACTGCCATAGTTGCAATACCTATAGGGAATGGGAAGTCTTTACTGTGACGGTTTCATTGCTGCTTCTATTGCACCTTAACACCCATGGGCTTGCGTTTGGTGGCTGGGCAGCCATGAGTCCTGCTGCCACTAGAGCAGCTGCCTAGAGTTACCTGTGAAGCTAGACACTGGCAACTGGAATGCTGCTTGCAGGAGAGGCTCACATCCCCCCAACTCTGTTTACAGTGGCCACAGTGTGGCTTCATATCTCTTCTTTCCACATCTCATGTGAGCACATCACATTGGCAGGATCTGGTATATATCCAGCATGCCAGTGGGAAAGGTGTAAGGAAAAAGTAGTGATTTCTTTTTTTCTTACCTTTTTAGGTGGCCTCTGGGGCAGGGATGGGACTATTTCTCAGCTTATGCAATGGGGAAAGCCTTTAAAAGAGTGTCTTTTAGCCTTGTATGCTACCACAGTCTTGGATTGTTAGTAGTTTGTTTCATGGCTCTTAGTCTTGTTTACACAAGAATATGTTCTAAGTACAGGTACAAGGATTCCGCCCTGGCATTAAATTAGGGGCAAATACAATGTAACTACTTGCTCAATTTTCTTTCTTTCTTTCTTTCTTTCTTTCTTTCTTTCTTTCTTTCAGGTACTAGGTACTGACTTCAAAGGTGCTCCACCACTAAACCATATCTCCAGCAGTTGTAAAAATTCACTTTATTTTTTGAGTTTCTAAGACAGGGTACCTCTATGTAGTTAAGGTTGGCCTTGAACTCACTATGTAGCCTAGGTTGGCCTTGAAATTATGGCGATCCTCCTGCCTCAGCCTCCTGAGTGTTGTACCACCATGTGAGGGCATTCTGATATTTTTCCGTATTTTGAGACAGGGGCCCAGGCTAGGCTGGAACTTGTAACACTCTTGCCTTGGCCTTTGAGAGTGCTAGAATTATAGGCATGCACCACTACATCTGACCGAGGAATTTGTAATGTCATAACCATTAATGTGGTTTCATTAAAACTCCTCAACTTCCTACATGGAGGAATGAAAAACACAGTTTTTGAGACTGGTCTATCTCACACTTTATAGAGGTCAGTTATGGTAAAAAGTGAGAATAGTAAGGAATCAAGAGAGCTAATGAGAAAAGATTCCGCTGATTGACAGATTGCTTATAGGAGTGGAATTTGAACCCAGGGCCTTCTCACTGAGCTACATCCCTAGTTCATTTTTATTTTTTATTTTGAGATATGGTCTCACTAAGTTGACAAATTGCCCAGGTTTCTCTTGAACTTGTGGTCCTCCTGCTTCAGCCTTCTGAGGAGCAAGGATTACACTTGTGCACCACCACACCTGGCTTAACTTTTTAAAATAATGGATGTCACATAATTTATCACTGACTGTTCTAAAGTGGGCAATTCAGTGACATTTCAGACATCCATAGTGTTATGCACCCACAATGTCAGTTCAGTTCTCAGACCTTTCCATTACCCCAAAACAAACCCCATGCCCATTACATGGTTTGTTCTGTTCACCATTCTGCTTACCCCCTAGCAACTATCTTTAGTTTTCTGTTTTTGTGAAGTTCCTTATTCTCCTTGGATTTATAGATCCTGCATCTCTAATAACCTCCCAGGTGACACTGGATGATCTTTCTGGCCCAGAGTCCATAGCTTGAGTTACAAAAACACCATAACTATCTATCTACCTGTGTGTGTATGTATCTATATATCTATGTGTATGTATGTATGTATGTATGTGTGTGTGTGTGTGTGTGTGTGTATCTGTCTATATGTATGTATGTATGTATCTATGTAACTACCTATATTTTGGTATGGAACTCAGGCTCTCACTTATGCTAAATACTTGGTATACCACTGAGCTACACCTTCAGTCCTGAGTGTACTCATTTAAATTGATAACAACACCGGTCCCAGTACATAGTAAAAATTAAGACTGAGCACTCAGCAATATTACTATAATAAAAAAGCATATCAAGCTAAGTGTTGAGGATGTGGAGCAATTGATACCCTCATACTCTGCTGATAGGAAAGTAAAATATTGTTGTCACTTGGAGAAGAATTTTAACAGTTCTTTCAAAAGCTAAATAAATACAAAGTTACCATGTGACCCACCAATTCTACTCCTATGCATATGCAAGAGGCAAATGAAATAACACCTGCATACAAACACTTTATGTGAGAGCTTATGACAGCATTATTCATAATAGCCAAAAATAGAAACAACTCACATGTCCAGTGATGACGGAGTTATTATTCAGTGGCTGCCAAGTTTTATTAGGATGAAAAAAGCACCTGGTGATGGCTGATGGTGACAGCTGCACAACACTGTGAATGTACTTAATGCTCCTGAACTGTATGTCAAAAAATTTATGGCAAAACCTGGTGAAAAGGTAAACTTCATGTTATGTATCTCCTATCATAACATAAAAGGCAATCGTACAATGCTATCAGCCATGTATGCTTATTTATGCATAGTGAAAAAATAATAGTGGGGAACTCTGGGTGGTAGGATGAAGGTAGGAAGGAAAGACATTTTTTTTCTTCAACACCCTTACATCTTGCTTTAATTTCTGTTATTGCGGGTGTTTCTTATGTAGCCTTAAGTCTTCTGCGTGCCCAGGGAAAGGAGCGATTTATTTTCCTGAGGGAACTTTGGAGTAGGGATGCAGGTGGTCAAGTGAAAGTTCTGTCCAGTTGTCTGGGTGCCTAAACCTTTATATTCACGCCTTATTGATTGCACCTCCTTTCTGATGGCCCAGGGACTTGCTGCCTGTACATAGCATTTTACACCTGATTAGGATCTGGCTGGTAATACTTTTGAATGTGGCAGCTTTGTAGTTAACTTTGGTCTGATAAAAGATAAATTTAAAGCTGGACCTTTGATACCAGCTACTCAGGTGAGGCAGGTGAATCATGAGGCCGAGGCCAGCCTGGGCAATTTAGCAAGACCTTGTCTCAAAATAAAGTGCTAAAAAGGCTTAGAGATATAAGAGTACTCAATTCTCAGTACAAATTTTTTTTAAAGGATAAATTTAAGCATATTCAAAGTTAAAACCTTTATTTGAACATCTACAAATTGCGCATCACCAGGTTATAAGAAGTTCTGTGGTTCCCCAAGAGGGTGCCAGGAAAAAATTTATAAGGTATCTTAGAAGGAAGACAAAGAAAATGTTTGATTGGTTGAAAGTGGAAAGTCTGTATTTAGAGGTCAGTTTGTAGTTTCTGATTGGTAAAATCTTTAGAGGCTAGCTGGTGGCTGTGAACTGGCTAATGGAAATTTTTGTTTATTGTTTGCGGTGACTTTTGCTTTGGATTGCTTACCTAGGAATCCAAGATGCTGAAGCTGCCTCAGCCTGATGACTTTCCAGTAGTTTTTTTATTGTTGTGTGTTGAACCATGTAGTGAAATTTTGAGGTCATGCTGTGCATTTTGCGCATCGTGACAACCCAGATCAAATACACAACAGAAATTGACAAAATATATTAGCTGACTCCAAACTTAAATTAAGCCAATCTTTTCCTCTTCTCCTTATAATCAGTGTGTGTGTGGATAATTAAGAAATTACTATGAAAGATAAAGTCCCTGACTCTCTTCACTTAATAAGAAATAAGTTTCCTAAACTTGATCTCAATCACATATTGTTTTATTTCTTAAGAGCTCATTTCTGTTGATTCCTGTGCAAGTCAAGCCTGAAGTTTTTGAATCTTGATTCGTTTGGCACTGAGGACTAAGCCCAGGACCTTTGCACTGAACTATGTCCCAGGACTCTTTTTAGTTTTTACATAGTGCAAAAAAGGAGAACTGGGGTTTAGACAGAACATTTGTGTTTGCAGGGCTTCAGGAACTTTTCTTTGCATGTGTGCTGGGACTTTTAATTAATAGATCACACCTGCAACCCTAGTCAGTTTGACCTGTCCTAATCTCCATTCTCAGTGACACATAGGAACAGTATTCACAAGTACAGGCAGGAGTCTATTAGAAAGAGCATTTGATATTCTCAAATATTCCATACACAGTAGTTTTTCTTCATGGCTGGAGCTTGAATCAGGGCTTAGCACACATACACACACACACACACCGCCCCTCAGTATGTACTCCAGCACTGAGCTACCCACCCAGACTGTTTTATTTTGATACCAGACTTTGGTGTGTTGCCCAGGCTGGCCTCAAACTTGCAATTCTCCTGCCTCAGCTTCCACAGTAGGTGGAATTATAGGTGTGGGGCATCACAATGAGCTATAATTCATTTTTGTGACCCTAATATCCTGTGTTCTAGAGGTAGAAAATCTAAAAAAGTTACTAGGAATATTATGAGGAAGCCTATTAGGACACCTAGGAGTCCATTTCAGTGATCGTAAGTGTGTTGTACACAGGTTGCAAAACCCTCTTTTACCACGAACATCCACCCCATGGCAGGGTGCAAAGTGTGCGGCTGGAGAGCTTCTATTGCACTGGAAGAAAGGGGGCAGGGTGACCAGCACGGGGGAACAGAACATGTACAGTTTCTTCCAGTTTGGCTATTCATCCAAGGGCAATTCTGAGTCTACAATGTTGTCTCCTTGCAGTAGAGACTTACTAAGTCATTGACGGGGTGTCTATTCTTGTTAGGTGCACTGCTAGCATATTGTTGAATGCTCAGACATCACTAACAGTCAAACTCTTGGTAAATCCTACTCCTCATCAAAAAGTATTCTAATGACCAAGCACCAGCAAAATCTCCTTTGAAGAGTATAAAACTTACAGTGTTAACGAGGACAAATTGAGATTCTGTAAGTATCCAAACTGCTGCAATCATTGTAGTCACCACAGGAGTCAAGCTCGTAATGTAGCACTTAGGATGTGCTTGCAGTCTAAGGGTCTAAATTCATGTGATTTGGGACTTGTTATTTGCTTATATGCCACAAAAAGAAAATGAAGACAGATTGAACAATCTAGGCATCTCCTATTTTTAGCATAAAAGTTTCCAAAATCAAATTCTGCAAATTTGACAAGGAACCTAATTTTAAACTAGAGTCTCAGATACCTGTAGGGACCAGGCTGGGGATTCAAATGAAAACAAAAAGGTTATGGAGGGACTGAGACACATTGGAGAGTGTGTGACTCATTTTCAGAGGCAATTTCTCAGTCCAAGCCCAGTGGCCTTTGGAAAAATGGGTCTTTATAGGTTGGCTGTTCCTTCTTAGAGTTGGGTTTGATTTCATGATTGCCAATGTCAGGTTTAGTAGAAAGCGCAGTAGACTATAAATTACATGATCTGTGTTCAAACCCATTATCCTCTGTGGCTATGATATCACTGACAATTCACTTTCTGTGTGCTTCTCCATCCACCCCTGTTGTGTAATGAAGATGAGATTGTTCACCGTGATTGTGCCACAAAATTATTGTGTTCATTAAATGAATGTTTATATGTGCAAGATATCTGAGATAGGAAAATCTAGTTTCATGAACCTAAGGAAAAGACCAGAAAGACTTTTTGAAATTTTAGAGCCAAAAGGCTTTTATATTTTGGTAAAATATTAGAGGTTGTGAGCCAGAGTAACATCCTTAAACAATGCTCTCTTTTGCTTTGAATAGAAGAGATCAGCTTTTTAAATTCAGTAGCCATAGGATTAATTCTTCCCCTCAGCTTCTCCAGAATACTTTTTATTCCAACCCCAGGCTTTCACACTGAGCTACATCTCTAGTCCCCTTTTTTATTTTTTATTTTGAGGCAGATTCTTATTAAGTTGATAAATTGCTCAAGCTGAACTTGAACTTGTGATCCTTCTGCCTCATCCTCCCAAAGTGATACATTGCAGGTGTATACCAGCCTGCTCAGCTATATACATTTTTATTTTTTGGTTGTTGAGACAGGGTCTCACTATGTAATTCAGGTTGGATTTTTTTTTAACATTTTAAAATAATTAAGTTTATTGGTACAATTTAGTTCCTCTTTTTCCCCCCATTCCCTTCCCCTCTATTCAAACCCTTGTATCCTTATTCACAAAGCTTTGGGCTTTTTTTTTTTAACCCTTTTTATCTCATTTTTTTTCTTCTCTGTCCCATCTCCCCATTCTCCTTTCCCTTTGAACAATGACTTCCTATTCCACAACATCTGTTTTACATTTTAGTTCTTATTTACACATTCAGTTTCTTATATCAGAGAGACAGTGTGATATTTACACATATGTATTCAATTTATTTCTCTTAAGAGTATGGCCTCAAGGTCTATCAATTTAGCTATAATGCCTCCAATTTATCCTTCTTCATGGCTGAGTAGTGCTCCTTTCTATTAAAAAAAGACATCTTTTTAAAAAATTCATTCATCAGGGGCTGGGGATATAGCTCAGTGGAATAAGCGCCTGCCTAGCAGGCGCAGGGTCCTGAGTTCAATCCCCAGTACCGCCAAAAAAAAAAAAATTCATTCATCAGTTGATGTGTATTTGGGTTGTTTCTAATGTTTACCTATTACAAGCTGTACTTCTATAAATGTGGGGGCACATATATTGCTGTGGTATGATGTTTTTCATTCTTTTGGGAAGATACCAAAAGGGGAGTAACTGAGTCAAATTGAACCTCTAATCCTAGTTTTTTGGGAATCTCAACACTGATTTCCAGAGTGATTGTACTAATCTACAGTCTCACCAACAGTGGAGAAGAGTTCTTTTTACCCACAGCCCCACCAGGATTTGTTATTGGTTGATTTCTTGATAATAGCCATTCTTTCTGGAGTGAGATGGAATTTTGACTTCATTTTGATGTGCATCTCTTGAATGACCAGTGATGTTAAACATTTTTTCTATATTTTTTTGCTATATGTATTACTTCTTCTGATAAGTGTGTATTCATCTCAGATACTTATTTTTGGATTGGTTTTTAAATTGGAGGGCTGATGTCTTTTCAATTATTTATGTTATAGATATTAGTCCTTTGTCTGAAGAACAAGTGGCTATGATTTTTCCCACTTTGTGGGTTTTCTTTTCACTTTGTTGGTGATTTCTTTTGCTACACAGAAGTTTTTTAATAAAATGAGATCTCAGTTGTTGATTTTTTGCACTATTTCCCATGTGGTTGGGGTTTTGTTCATGAAATCTTTGCCTACACCTATGCCTTCAAGGGTTCTACCTATTTTCTCTTCTAGCAGATTTACTGTTTCTCTTTTAATATTTAGATCTTTGTTCCATTTTGATTTTAGCTTAGTGCATGGTGATAGATGTGGGTCTAGTTTTAGGTTTTGGCATGTGGAAAGCATTATGTACCCAGGCTGGTCTTGAACTCATGGCAATCCTCCTGCTTCACCTTCCTTGAATGTGGGGATTATAGCCATGTGCCAGCACACCCAGCCTACACATTGATTCTTGGGCAGGGGTAGGTGAATGTGGTGGGAGAGGGACCTGGCCATCTACTAAGCTCACTCTTTCACTTTGAGTGAGGGCCCTGAAAGTCCTCAGCCTTGGTAAGACAGACAATACAATTTACTCGTCTAAGCCCTGGCTGAAATTTTAAAGCATGCTCTGTGCTTTAAGTCCCCCATCATGCAAAAACTCAGGAAAGCCATAGGTTGCAGATTTCAGTCCAGTGACTACATGAGTAATTCATCAGTCATTTTTCAGGTTACAGCCACTATTTTCCCCCTCTCAGATGCTTAGAACTAGCTATGAAGAACACACAGGCAAGCAAACCAGTATTTACACCCTTTGGTTTAAAGTTCGGAAGTGACAGGTAGAGAATTGTATCTCCTTGAACTCCTTTTTCTAACTTAACCTGCTGTTCTTTGGTTATGCCCTATTTGATGGCATTTTCAGAACCACTGACTGAGAGGACTAGAACCTGATGATCTGTGACTACTATACGCATAAGAGGGCTGGTTTTGAGTCTTTGAAATCATATTCCTATCTTGTAAAGCCTACTTTCTTGCCCTACCTTTTTTCTTTTCTATTTATTTATCTTTTTTGGGTGCTGGGGATTAAACCCATGGCCTTCACATTGAGCTACATACCCAGCCCTCTCCTTCTGGAAAACATGTCTTTAAGAAGTCAATATATTTCTGAAAGTCACTTGTCCTGTTCTTTAGTAGAATTTTTAGCTATTATGTACAAAGCATTTGCATATAAAATGATACAACATTTGGGATTTTCATTAATAAATTATCTCTGTGTGCTTAAGTGTGAGGAAGCAAAGATCAGATGACACTGTCCAGGAATTAGTAACTATTTAAGCTGTATGATGAATACCGTGTTCTATTTTTCCCATGCACGGGTATCAAACATGGAATTAATCAAGCCCTGGGGCCTCCTACATACCAGGCAAGCACCCTACCACTGAGCTATACCTCTACCTCTTTTTACATTTTATTTTTGAGACAGGATCTCACTAAGTTGGTCAGGCTATCTTTTTTTTTTTTTTTTGGTCAGGCTAGACTTGACTTATGATCCTCCTAAGTGAGCACCCTGAGTAGCTGGGATAACAGGGATGAGCCACCATATGCACTGGGGTTCTTGATACTGCTGTATATAGATGGTGCATATGTCTAATCCCAGCACTCTGCGAGGTTGTGGTAGGAGGATCCCAAGTTCAAGCCCAGCCTTGGCAATTTAGCAAGATCCTGTTTCCAAGTAAAAATTTATCTCAAAAGAGTAAAAGCCGTCATATTACAGTGACACATGTATACCTATGTTTATAGCAACACAATCGAGAATAGCTAACTCTTGGAACTAGTCTGTATGTCCACAAACAGATAAATAGATGAGGAAAATGGGAGTTTTATGTATAACAGAGTACTACTATGCTATGAAGAAGGGTACGTTTGAGCCATTTGTAGGAAGATGGCTGCACCTTGAGACCATAATGCTGAGTGGAATGGGTCAGACACACAGACTTAAACATCACATGGCTTCTCTGATATGAGAAACCCAAAGTATAAATAAAGAGCAAAGTAAAAAATCATGGGAACCTGGGAGACTGAGAGAGGGAAGAGGAAGGGAATAAAAAATAATTGCTGTGTTATGTACATGTACCAACTCCGCACAATGAATGTAATCTTTCTGTACTGCAGACATGGGCTAACAAAAAACTGAAAAAGGGTTGGGGCTGTGGCTCAGTGTGAAGTCCCTGGGTTCAATCCTCAGTACAAACAAAAGTTGTGAGTTACTTTTATGCTGTTATAAGCGATGCTTCATTAGTTTACCTCCCTCAAAGGACTTAATTTTAAAAGAATCCCCTTTCTCTCCCCTCTCCCCCCTTCTTCCCATCTCTCAGTCCCCTCCCTTTTGCAAAAGAGCTGTTTCCTTGTTTTCCTATTATCTTTTATTTTTTGCCTTCATTTAAAATAATTAATTGCAAAAACAATATATGTTTATGGTGAAAAAGATTCAAAGAATGTAGAACATGTAAACAGTGAAAAGTCCTCGCTTATATTTTGTGGCCACTCTCCATTTCACATGCCTGCCTAGCGGTAACAAGAATACATACGGTGTGTGTATTCTTTCCAAGCTTCCTTCACACATACACAGGCAGAAATAGAAATAAAAGAGTTTTAAAAAGAATTGCTATATTATAAAGGATAATTTGATTATATAGAAGAATCAATTTTCCTCCAAGTAAAACACATTTCCAATCCTACAATGTGAATGAGTGGAAAAATAGCTATCATTTAACAGAATTTTTATTGGCAGATTTTGCTCCAACTATAAAGAAATGTATTCCCTTTATTAGCAGGTTAAGGTTTATTGAGGTCATAAAATGAAGTTAACGTGTTTGAATTGTTTCCAATACATAATGACTGATCACTGTAAGGATTGGCCCCTGAAAACCACTTGTAGCAACTTTTAAAACAAATTAATCAACAGTATGATTTTAGTTAGATGCTTTTCACATTCACATTCCAGATAAAAAGACAAAACCACTGGAGCCAAAGGAAATCAGCTTGTGAGTTTAGTGAATGTTTTTACTTTAAAAATTTAAAAAAACCAACAAAACAACAATGAAGAGAAAATCAAAACAACATAAAAACAGCAAAAACAATGCATGACCTCAAAACAAAGTGACAGGAATTAACAGTGGTTGCTACGTTACATATTGTTATCTTCAATGAAGTTGCTCAGTGCACCAGATGTAACAGTGTAAGATGGATGAAACCATCAAAGATAGTAACAAGTAATAAAAAAAAAACAACACTGGAAATGATGCAGAGCTTCAGCACACAAGATGGCAGGAGTTCAACAGTGGTTCTTATACTACATATTGTTGTTTTCAGATCAGTCGTTCTGATTACCGAATTCAAGGGAATCACTTTCAGAAAATGTTCTTACCAGTCATGGTGGCACGTGCCTATAATCCTAGCACCTAGGAAGCTGCCACCTAGGCAGGAGGATCACAAGTTCAAGCCTAGCCTGGGCAATTTAGTGAGTTAGCAAGATCCTTTCTCAAAATAAAAGAAATAAGATCTGGGGGGGTGTAGCTCAGTGTGAAGGTCTCAGGTCCAAGGCCTAATACCTCCTCACAGAAAAATTCTCCAATTCTGAAGTTTGCAATCTCTATTTTACAGCATTAAAAAATACTATACATTGCCTTATTTAGAAACATTTCATATAATCCTCACAGTGACATTGTGAAATGGGTATTATTATCCACACATGGGGAAACAGTCTTTGAGACATTAAATAATTTGCAGAAACAGTTGTTAGTTGGTGTCTGTCCAGTTTCCATTTCTCAGGGACCTTTATCTGTATGTATTACCATGACTACCTTTCTGGATATGGACTATGAGGGCTGAGAGGGAAATGGAATGCAGATCTTTTATCTTTCCTTCTTTCTCCCTTTCTTTCTCTCT
>PVLD010034536.1:0-12572 GCA_004027595.1 Dinomys branickii | reverse complement strand
ACTGATGTGGTCGGTGTCTGTGAGGTGGATCCCTGTGGACTGGTGTGGCCAGTGTCTGGGGGGTGGGTCCCTGTGGACTGGTGTGGTGTGGTCGGTGTCTATGAGTTGGGTCCCTGTGGACTGGTGTGGCTGGTGTCTGGGTGGACCCCTGTGGACTGGTGTGGCTGGTGTCTGTGGGGTGGGTCCCTGTGGACTGGTATGACCAGGGTCTGTGGGGTCTGTGGCAGTGTAACTGACTACCCAGAAGCTTAGTGGCTTCAAGCCACACCCCTTTATTATCACTTGTGAATCTGGGGGTTAAATAGATGCAGTTAGCAGTTCATCTCTGTAATGCAGTTGTATAAGTGTCTTTATAAGGGACGATCAAAAATACAGTGAGTGCTGCCGCTCTGTGCTATGCAATAGAAAGGCAGGCTTGTAAGAACATTCTGGTGTGTCCTCATCCACCTTATCCACCAGGCCTGCACCGTGTGATGACTGGCTTCTCCCCAGAGTCAAACTGATCATCAAAGTGAAGGTTTGGGGTTTTGGTTACTTTTTTGAGACAGGGTCTTGCTCTGTAGTCCAGGCTGGCCTTGAACTCACTATGTCCACTAGGCTGGCTTCAAACTTGTGATAATCCTCCTGGAAAGTGAAGGTTTTGAATTGCTTCAGGACACTGAAGCAGCCAGGACAGTGTAACTAAAGATATAAAAGAGGACTTCCAGAATTGCTCCAGGAAGAGGCAAGAATGAGGAGTGAGGGAAAGTATTTTGAGGGAGATTACTAGGAGTGAGCCTTTTACTGTAATACATTTTTAAAAAAATAAAACATTTTTCAATCACCTTGCATAATCAGGGCACCTGGAGCCAGAATAGCTGACACAGCTTTGGCAAATGCGACTCTCCTGTGGGGTGGGCTCCCCAGTCTCTGTGTCCATGTCCTGGTACCACATGACTGGTGGGGGCATACATCCGTGTAGTATCCAGGTCTCTAGAACACACATAAAAGTAGGGGCTCCCGCTTTCTTGAAGCTGATGCCCTGAACGCAGTGCAAGGGAGGACTATGAGACGAGTGAATCCCGGGAGGTACCTTTAAGACTAATTACCCAGTGTGTAAGGTCCTAATTCTTTTTGCAGGGGAGGTTACTGGGGATTGAACCTAGGTCCTTTGCACTGAGCTACACCCCTCGCCCTTTTGAGACAGGGTCTTGTTAAGTTGTCCAGGTGGAACTCCAACTTACAATCAGTTCTCCTGCCTCAGCCTCCCAAAGTGCAAGTTTCTAATTCTTGCCCATTTTCTTACTATTTCTGTTACCTTGTTCCCAGGGGAATGCATTGCCCATTGTGTTTTATTTACCACCTGTATTTTATTTACCTTAGATTTTCTAAGGTTGGTCCAGCAAATTGTTAGTAAAGAGGGACTGCTGTGATAAAGCAAAGGAAAAATAAAAACCTTTAAGCCACTCACCATCACATCATAAAATTGTTTTTCTGTACCATGAGCAATAGACTATAGAGTTTAGATGTTGCCGTGTTTTACCTTTAAGGGCTCAAAATGTGCTAGTAATAACCAGCGTGGGCAGTTATATTACCATCTGAGTAAAAGACACTGAAATAATGAGGTTCTTTTCAAACTATCTCCTCTCTTTTCTCCCTCTGTCTTTCTGTCTCTGTCTTTGTCTGTGCCTCTCTGCAGTTCCTTTTGAAACAAATACAAAAGCAGAAACAGTCGTACCTTCTGATGCTATTCAGAGTGATGAAAGAGACCAAAAAGACGGTTCAGAATCTGGTTTATTCAGCTCGTTTCCAGTGAAGGTGGAGTCATCATCAGAAAAAAATGCCAGTGGCACCTCTGTGCCCGATGCACCTATCATCCTGAGCCCTCCGCAGACCCACACGGCAGACACCTACCACCTGGTGTGGAGGGCAGGCAAGGGCGGAGGATTGCCCACCAATGCCTATTTTGTGAAGTACCGAAAGGTAATGTCTTCCTACCTATCACCTTTCTCTCTTCGCTCCAGAGCCCTGTTTATACATGTGCTTAGTGTCTTTTACATTTGTGGAAAGGCAGAAACAGAACAAAAGTGTTCCAGAATGATGAGTTGTCAGTCATGCTGATTGACCAGGCTTACAAATGTAGTGAGGATGAATTACAAATAATTTTCTCCAACGTGGGATTCTAAAAACCTAGTAACTACTCATATTTTTAAAATCAGGCTCTCTGTTTTATCTTTTTGGCTCTGAAGCTCTAAAAACCATTTTAAAACTGTAATTCCTTCCCTTGCTAAGATTTTAGGATGCAATTTATTTAGCAAATAAAGCAGTTTTTCCTAGAAACAACTGTTTGAGCAAAGCCTTCTGGAACAATTTTTGAGAGTTGTTTATATATTTTGGGCTGTTTTCTTAATTGTATAAGAGTCTTACATTATTTGCTGATTTATTTTAGGAAACCTTAGGCTTCTCTTTGTTGATTCTTCATATAATATTTTTCCTCTATGGGCTTGCATTATGGCAAAATGAAAAAGCTCTTTTATTGAATGAGAGTTTTGAACGAATGAAATAGGAGATATACTTATATTTAAAATCATTTTCTTTGTTTAAGACATTTTCATATCTATCATTTAATTAATGTCTAATATTTTCAATGACTGGAAAAACCAGTGTCATGATATTGGGGAATTTATCCACTGTTTATAACCTGATAATTCTATGTGAAGGAAAGTAAATTGTTGGTAATTATCTACCCTCAGATTGTTTTGCAATATTGACTCTTGGTTTCATTAACCAGGAAACAACTAATTGGATCTCTTTATATATCCTCTAACATATATTAAACAGTGTCAACCCACGAAAGCAAGAATACTGGAAATCTTTCATCCATAATTATGTAGTTCCTATACATACAAACATATTTAATATATCTTAATTTATCATATACATATTACATAATACCAATACTATCTACTTTTAAAATTTTTCTATTAGCCCAGTAAGGAGGGGTATATTTCCTTATTATAGGTAAAGGAAACAGACTTTGGGAGGCCCAGGAATCCCTTGATGGTGGGAAAATTCCTGAGTTCTTGCTCTTTATATTTCTTAATGTGAATAGTATTGTAACTTCTTTGCTTGCAATGGTACATCATTCCCAAAAGTCCTCTAGAATCATAAGTTTTTATCAAATATGGATGAGGGATTTCCTGCCATCCATCTCTTGTTGTTTGTTTCTCTTGAGCAGCTGGATGATGGTGCTGGTGCAGTGGGGAGCTGGCACACAATTCGAGTCCCTGGCAGTGAAAATGAGCTACAGTTAACAGAACTGGAGCCATCCAGTCTTTATGAGGTTTTGATGGTGGCAAGAAGTGCCGCAGGTGAAGGACAGCCCGCCATGCTTACCTTCCGAACCAGCAAAGGTGAGGGTAGCCTTCCATTAGAAAGTGGGGCAGGCTGTCTTCATGCCAAGTGATTGGACAGCAGAGATTCTTAGTTATAAATTATTGAAATAAGCTTATTGTAACATTTTTTCTGTGGGCCACATTTGAGTAGTTGTAGTATTCTATTCCATTCAGTATTCCACAGGTATTCCTGAGAGCTTAGGATATGCAGCATTAGAATAGGTAATACAGGGAAAACAGAGATGGTCAAGATTATAACCATCCTGATGGAGCTTGTACTTCCATAAAGAAGGTAAGATCCATACTTAGATACCAATTGCAAAACAGAATTTGACTCAGTTCAGCTGATATGTGCTGAATGCCTTCATGTGTCCAACAGTCCACAAAACAGACAAAACTCCTTTCCCCCATGGAGATCACATTTTAGTTGGAGAAGCTTACATCTAACTTATTACTGTATCAGAAGGGGGTGTTAACCAAAGAAATAAACTCAGGGATGGATATGAGAAACTTGTGGGGTGGGAATTGTTATAGTTGTTCCAGTGATCAGCTGACAGTAGGCTTACGGGGGGAGTGTCTTAGTTACTTTTCTTGTTGCTAAGACAAAATACCCAATACCTAAAGTCAAAGGAGAAAAGGTTTATTTTGACTCACAGTTTGTAGAGGTTTCAGTCCATATCGGCTAGGTCCAAGGCAGGGTGACATGGCAGGGAGGCACTGAAGAGAAGAAATAGTCCAGGACAAGCAGGCGGGTGAGCGCACATTACACTCTCTGTCCCACACTGAATGCTGGCTCCCCACCATAGGTGCATGTAGCACTTGCACCCTTAGTACTAGCCAGAACTGTGCCAGTCCAATCAGTGGACTGATGTGGTAATCACACACTCTTTTTTAATTTTAAAAATTAAAAACAACAACAACAAAAAACTAACAAAACAACAATGAAGACAAAATCAAACAACAAAAACTGTACATGACCTCAAAACAAAATGATAAGAATCAAGAATGGCTGCTACATTACATACTATTATCTTCAACGAAGTTGCTCAGTCCACCAGACGCAGTAATCACACACTCTTGATCCCAGCACCACACACTCTAGGTCCAGCTACCTCTGAAAAGCCAGGACTATGACCGCATGAAGCTTTGGGTGTGGGGAATGTCTAAACCTAAACCCTAACAGGAGGTAGGAAGGCATGTGGATATCTGGAGAAAGAGCACCCCCAACTGAGAGAGTAGCAAGTGCCAAAGCCCCAAGGTGGGGTGTGCTTGATGTGCCCCTAGGAGAACCACGGTCATCACAGTGTTGTGAGCAAAGTGAGTGGGAGGCTGAAGTAGAAGGTGCTCAAGTAGTTGACAGGATCACCAAATTGTGTAATGCCTTGTGGACTTCGCAAGGACTTTGGCTTTTCCTCTGTGGGAGCTGGGAAGAGCTGGACCATTTGAGCAGAGCATGATATGATGTGCCTTCTGGTCTAACAGGATGATTCTGGGTATAGGATATGAGGGGACTAGAGGAGGGCAAGGGTACAAGTAGAGACACCAAAACATGACAAGTACTGTGAGCAATTTCTAAAGACAATGCTGGGAGAGAGAGCTCAAGGAATGGCTCTTTTTCCTATGGCATAGCTCTTGACGGAAGTTGAATTGAAGAGGCTGTTATGACCTGGCCTGAAAGGACATCAGTGGATGGAGGGGGATGTGGGAGGAAGATTTCCATTTGGCTGTGTTACAGAAAGAAGGTCTAAGGAATGAGAAAGCTCTCTTGGCTTTTGAAAAAGACCTTTTCGTCTAGTTACTAAGTCTGGTCAGCAAATGATGAGTACTTTCTATTTTAAATATACCTTGAGTTATTTTCACCATCAGTCCATAATTCTTTATAGAATGTCCTATAAGTACTGAATAATAATCTATTTTACTTTTACAAAAACCCAATTTTACTTTTTGCGTATGAAATATTAAAACTTATTGTGGCCTTTTGTCTATGAAAAAACTTAGAAGCTTTTAAATAGTGAATTGTTTAGATAATTATTTTGTTAAATATGTATAGTACAAAGAAAAATGGATTAATACTTTGAAAATCTTCTCATCTGACTTTTTCACTTGTTTTCCTGGTGTTAAAGTTAGTATAATGAAGAAAGACACATTTTAGTTTTATCTTAAAGATACTAGAAAAAGAGTAATTTTTTGGTCAGTTCTTAATATTAACTGAGTATTTATGATATAGGTATTATAGTGAAACAGGATGGCAGATTAATCCTGTCTCTGTATGTGTATACCAGTTAAGTTTACAGTACTTTTTAAAAAACTTTACATGTATAAGCTTAAGTTGCATTGAGTTTTTGATTTTTGTTTTTTAACCTTTTGTAGAGAAAACAGCATCATCAAAAAACACCCAGGCATCCTCTCCACCCATGGGGATCCCTAAGCATCCTGCTGTTTCAGAGGCTGCAAACAGCAACTTTGGAGTGGTGCTTACAGATGCCTCCAGGCACAGTGGAGGTAAAGAAAGGAATCTTCATGTTATTCTTTGTGTTTATTTACACTTCTGATTGACCTATTTTAGGCCTTAGGGGGGGTACAGAGATAAAAAGTTAGGATATGCTCTGTTATTCAGCTCCTTTCTGTCCTATTTCAACCATTTTTAATGTCCTAGGTTTAGTTTGGGTTTAACTTAATGTCTGTCATGATTTTATTTAACCTAATAGACATTCAAAATGTTCTGCTACTAAGTTTTTATAACTCACAAAAAGAATTTTTCTGTTTCCTGTTTGGCCAGAAAACTAACTTTATATTTTGAATTAAGAAAGCCTCACCTTCTGTGTATGGGTGATTTACCATCAGTGGGGGTGCCACTGGTAAACATGTTACTAAACTACATGTCTTAGTCACTTGATCGCTATATCTAGATATCTTAGGGATTTTAAATGTCTGAGCAGTCAAATTTTCAAAAGTTTCTTAGTGTGTAAATTTCACATTTATAGTTCTAGCCAAAAGTTTTTATGAGTTTGTGTGTGTGTGCATGTATGTGCATGTGTGTGGAGCTGGGGATTGAGCCCAGCACCATGTGTATGCTAGGCAAGCGCACTATGTATTGTTGAGCAAGCCACCAGACCGCTAATGTGCTTTTTGTGGTTGTGCTAATCTGTTGGGATATGTAGGGAAGACTTTACATTTCTCAGCTGAGCTTTAAGGGTTTCCAGAGTTCTCTCCTATAGGATGCTTTGAACTCCCCTCTTAAATGTTGTGAGCCTTGCTTGCTTGAGTACTTTCACTTCAGAGCCACCTTTCAGTCATTTTAAGCAGATTCCTTATATGAGTGTCAGTTTTATGTAAATAAAGCTAACACCTGAAGAGCAAAACCTATGCTATTTGTTTAATACACTCTGTAGAAGACACTGTACTAAATGTTTAAAGAGCAGAGACAAAATAATCCTCCTTCCTGGGAGTTTATATTATAGTGAATGGTAGAGATGTCTAATCCCATACTAATGAGTAGGTGAAATATCTAATTCCATAACTGTAGAGTAGGTAATGTAGACAAATAAACCAGGAGCAGTGATTTTGATTCATTCTGTTTGATTATTATACTGATGGTGTGATGGGACCCTAAGAGAAGTACCCACATCATCCACTTGATGCCAAGGAGGATGAGTAATGGTGAGAGAGACTCCTCAGTACCCTTAGCTAAGCTGCAGAGGACAAAAATGATACAGTGAGATGAAGAAATGGGAAACAGGTTCTAGGCAAAGATACTCCTTATACAAGAGATGGGCCAATGACATGTTCTTTTTTTAGAGACTAGGTTTTATTTAGTGTGACTGGTTTAGTAAAACTTTGGGTGAGGGATATGAACTCAGCTTTGAAATTTATGAGTTTGGAGTTACCCAAGAGATACCCCAAGAAGTGATGTCTCTGATCCTCCTAACAAAGGCAGGTGGCATGTCCACCTCCACGTTAGGAGACTGAGGTTTTAGGAATTTTGCAGCATGCTTCAGGTCGTGCAGACAGTGGTGGAACTACTGCTCACATCTAGGTTTTCCAGCCCCAAGTGCAGCATTCTTTCTTTTACACCTTGAGAATCACATTAAGACACGTAAGATGTTTTCCCCAATAACTTTCTTCTCTTATATGATCTGTGCTATTTAACGAGTTTGAGCCTCATATAAATCATTGTAAAGATGTTGCTTGGTTTTCTAGTGTTTAAAAAGAGGTTCACTAACAGTTCTACTCATTCTGTTTCCACTGCTTTCTAATTGAAAGGAATACAGTAAGTATCACTCAGAGTTGCCTGCTTTGAATACATTGCTCCTGGTGTCCCTTAAGCAATTTGTTCTTAAAATGCCACAGCTTTCCCCATACAATAGTACATTCAACATTACTACCTTCCTTCTTATGTATTCATAATAAGGGCTGAAGAGGTGTTGAGACAGAAGTGTGTAGCTTGAGGTATGTGGCACAGCTAGGCAGAGACCTCCTTAATGGCTTCACCAAAGCCATGTTACCACGGTGCAGAGTTGATGCTCCACTCATAAACTGTTGTCAGCACCCCAGAAGATCTGTGATCGCTCGAGCCCCTTCTCCATGTTGACAGAGCTCACAGGTGACTGTGTAAACTAGAGTGGAAATTTCCCAGCTTGCTCTCTGAGTATCATATGGGCCAGATTGTTTCTATCAGCATTCTTCCCTTGTAGGAATCAAGTGGGAAGGTAGTTTTTAAATTTTTAAGGTTTTTATTAGTACCTGCTTTCAGTACACGGTGATTACATTCATTGTGGGGAGTTTGTACATGTACATGACGCATCTTAATTCTGTTTTGGTAGCCACAGGTTTCCTGGTTAGTGAGAGGAACTAAGCACATGATTTAAGTGGCCGATGAACTCACTCTTGACTTCTCCGCCTGCCACAGGGTCCAGTCCACCTAACGTGTACATTAGGGCACCTCTGCCTTTGGCCGTACTAACTGAAAGATGCCAGGCATCAGCTCCCAGACGTCCTTTTTCTGCATATTTATGCAACTCATCTTTGGGGGAACACTTTACTTACACATTCTGTCTTTCTGCATTTATTCTGGGCAGCATTCTCTTGTCCCATTATTACCAGTATCGATTTAACCAAATTTTTCTATTTGCCACTTGCAATCTACATTGTTAAGTAACAATTCATGTAGCCTTGAGATATACTAAAATAGGATGTAATAGTAATGGTTAATATAATAATCAGGAGGTTAGGTAGGCTGAATATGTTTGATGTCATTTGGTTGGATAAAGAAAAACATTTAAGTAAGGTAACACAGAATTGTGACAATCTGTTATAAACTAACCACAGCATACTTGATGTACCAAATAATAATTACTTACACAATATTTTACTCATGATTCCAAAATAGCATAGTCAGAATTGTCATCCTCATTAACCATGTCAGAGCTGATTATCAAGTCATGGTCATTTTACTTTTCCTTCCATTTCTTGTTTTCGCTGTTTCACTTGCCCTCGCTTCTTATAGATGCCAGGAAGACAGCCATAATATTAACTCTGGCAGAAAACTGAGTGAGAAACCATTAATAGCATGAGGTTTGGGGTTTATCCCTTTTGGTTTGTTTAAGTTATTCTTGTCTCTGGGTTATTCTTGTCACTGTGGGTTCCTGTGAAGTGAGTGTTTCCATTTTCAGTTCCGGAGGCTCCAGATCGACCAACTATCTCCACTGCATCAGAGACCTCAGTCTATGTCACATGGATTCCCCGAGCAAATGGTGGCTCTCCCATCACAGCCTTCAAGGTGGAATATAAGAGGATGAGGACTGGTGACTGGCTGGTGGCGGCTGAAGATATTCCTCCTTCCAAACTTTCTGTGGAAGTTCGCAATTTAGAACCAGGTTGTGATACTGAGATGTTTCCTTTTGCTAGCCATCAGTACTAACTTTAGATTTGTATTTTTACTGCAGCATTATTGGCAAAGTAATGAATGCTTATAGTAAAAAGAAATTTGAAAATAAAGAAAATATAGCCCGGTGTGGTAGTATGTGCCTATAATCCCAGAACTTTGTATGGCTTGGCAAGAAAACAACAAGTTCAGACCTAGCCTAAGCAATTTAGTCACCAGCAAGTCCTATCTCAAAATAAAAAAATAAAAAAAAAAAGAGCTCAATGTGAAGGCCCTGGGTCTAATCCTCGTACTGACCCCGCCCCCCAGTATATATATATATATAAAGATATAAATATATAAGATATAAATATATAAGATATAAATATATAATATATATATTTCTTTATATATATATATGTATGTGTATATATATATATATAAAGAAAATGAGCCACCTGAAATTCATCCATCCAGAAGTATTTGATGTTTATATTTTGATAAATTTCTCTCCTGCCTTTTTTAAAAAAGATGTCCGGGATTCATGTCATGTATATTTTATGTCGCCTTTATCACATATTATATCATATATATGCTCTAATATTAAAAATTCTTTAAAATTTCAATTTTTAATAGTTACATATCTACTCTATAAGTACACCATGCTTTACATAACCATAGGGGGGTGTGCTGGAATTGACCTTGCATGTGCCAGGCAAGCATTTTGCCACGGAGCTACACTCTCATCCCTTAACTATTTTTTTCCTCTAGATTTTAGATTGTTTCTATGTATTTACAATTAGAAATAATGTTGTGATGAACATTTTTGTGTGTATGTTTTGCTATGATAGAATATTTTAATGTGTGTTGATTACAAGTATCTGATGCTGAATCTCAGCACAGTTCTACTCAGAGCTTAGTCTTATGGAAATGAGATAACAAGTTAACACGAGCTTGTTCTGTACGTTTTCTGACCTCAGAAAAAGAAATCGTGAGAGTATAGTGAAGAGATTAAATTCCAGAAGTTAAAAGTCATAAATAAACTTTTATTTTAAATTACTTGGCTTCACAGCCATGTTTGTTTCTGGACTTTTAAATGCAAATGCCTGTATTTGTCTAACCAAGCAATATGAGGACCACAAGCATACATAAGGCTAGTTGGGAGAGACAGCAGTTTTAAATGTGGGTAAAGCTAAGTAACACTTTATACACTGACATTGTGTTCAGAAGGCCAAGGGTTATGTTTGAATGGTTGGGACATTTTCATTAAGATTTTACTGTATTCTTACTGCTGGGCATCACCATGCACATGCTTGTAAACCCAGCACTGGAGGCTGAGCCAGGAGGATCACTGCAAGTTTGAGGCCAGCCTTATCTACATAGTGAAACCCTGTCTCAAAAACACCAAAAAAGATTTTACTGTATTCTTTAGGTTCTGATTTTCAAAAATTTAGAAACCTTAGCATTTTAAAAATTACTGCTATTTGTTGGAGATACAGTTCAGTGGGACAAGCACCTGCCTGGCAAGCGCAAGGTCCTGAGTTTGATTCCTGGTACCAAAAAAAAAAAAAAAAAGAATTACTAATATTTAATTCAAATAAATTCTTTCTATTGCGATTAAAGTCTGTTCCCCTTATCCTATTTTTTTGAAACCAGATGGGCATCTGCTGTCACTTACTCATGGGCTCTTTATAAATATATTCACCATATTAAATTTCGCTTCAGTTTTTCTTTCAAAGGAAAACTGGTACTGTCTCTGATGTGTATAACTTCAAATGGGACAGTAAAGAGTAAATGTCTGTCCTCTTTTTTTCACTAATATTTCATAACATTCAATCTTGTGACTCCTAATAATGTCTTGGATTCTCAAACACAAGGCATGGAACAGCCAGTCCCCATAGGCTGAAATTGGCAAGTGGTTTGAAAGCTACTTAGCATACAGGCATTAGAATGTGTTAGCATTATAGTAGATAGACACTTAAATATAATTGTCATATTTTGAATATTTTACCTTCAGATATCTTATTATAGCATTTTATACTTATAGAGTTTTTGTTTTCATTTTCCCCCTAAAGGTTCAATATACAAATTCAGGGTCATTGCTATCAATCATTATGGGGAGAGTTTTCGGAGTTCAGCGTCTCGTCCTTACCAGGTGGCTGGATTCCCCAAACGTTTTTCCAGCCGTCCCATAACTGGACCTCACATTGCATACACAGAGGCCATTAGTGACACTCAGATCATGCTAAAGTGGACGGTATGTAAATGTCTTCTCTAATGAGCGCTTTTCCTGGATTAGTCATGTCAATAATTTTATATTCTCTGTTTTTGTAAACAACAAAACTGTTGAACTTTTCATTTAGGATAAGCAGAAGGGATTTTTATTTGTCTAAAAGCACATATTCTAAGAGGGACAAAGGTAAAAATTTATTGTTTCCTTGGTTCTCATCAAAGTGCCAATAATTTAAATCATTTTATGATTTATTCATTTTGAACCAAGTATACTTTTGTGCCTTTAAACCTAGTGAAGTATTTTTATTTAGCAGACATGTACCTAGCTGAATGTTCTCATTATCTTTAAATATATTTGAATTAAGTTAAAAATGGCCATTAAGTATGCTTGCAAAATAAAGCTAGAAAAGTATTATAATACAGATAACAAAATCTAAATGGATATGAAAGTTATATTCATTTTTGTCTTTGACAATTTTTTTTTTTTTTTAGTATATACCATCAAGTAACAATAACACTCCCATTCAAGGATTTTATATCTACTACCGACCAACAGATAGTGACAATGACAGCGATTATAAGAGGGATGTTGTGGAAGGTAAGTCCCACTGGCAGGCTGGAGTCCCCACAAAGGAACTTGGAGAGAGAGTTCTTACAAACATGAACCCTACGTCACTGTAGGTTAACCAGTGAAAAGATATGTGCACCATCACTCTTGAATTTGTCCGAAGGAAAATGAAATATTCCAATTTAATGTATATAGTGTCTCATATTTTCATTTGCAGAAACAGTTACAAAAGTATGTGAGGAAATATGTTTTGTTAATACTTCAACTGCAGATTTTGATTTTTCTTTAAGTGACCAGTGACTTAAATATAAAAGTTCATTGAAATTTCTAGCTACACTTCAGCTTCGGAGACCCATTGCCCAGCTGCAAGGGGTGGGGAACGGTAATGCTGGAGCCACAAGGTCTGGACCCGCCCCCACCCATAGCACGATGACAGGGTGGAGCCGGGCGGTCCGCTGTGAGCATATGTGCTTTCCCACCTCCAACCATGGCAGTTTGTATACACCCCTGTATGTTATAGTATAGTCTGAGGCAG
>PVLD010034535.1:0-12572 GCA_004027595.1 Dinomys branickii | reverse complement strand
TACTGAAAAGTTTTTGTACATCTAAAGAAATCACCAGCAAAGTAAAAAGAAAACCCACAAATTGGGAAAAAATCCTAGCTGGCTGTCCCTCAGACAAAGGTCTTCTATCTAGAACATACAAAGAATTAAAAAACATGTACCTGTCCAAATTCAAAGACCCAATCCAGAAATGGGCATCTGAGATGTATACACACTTCTCAGACAAAGAAATACAAATGGCAAATAAATATATGAGAAAATGTTCCACATCCTTAGTCATTCCAGAAATGCAAATAAAAACAACATCGAGATTTCATCTCACCCCATTAACACTGTCCAGTATGAAAAAGTCATCCAATAACAAATGCTGACGAGGCTGTGGAGTAATAGGGCATCTATTACACTGCTGGTGGGAATGCAGACTGGTGCAACCACTGTGGAGAGCCGTTTGGAGATTTCTCAGCAAACTAGGTCTAGAAGTTCCATTCAAACCAGCTATTTCTCTTCTGTGTATTTTCCAAGAAGTTCTGAAAACATCGTATCACTCTGATATATGTGCACCTGTGTTTATAGCAACGCAATTTGTGATAGCTAAAATGTGGAAGCAACCCAAGTGTCCATCCACAGAAGACTGGATTCAAAAACTGTGGCATTTTTATATAATGGAATATTATTCAGCTATAAAGAAAGACAGTTTTGGGGACTTTGTAGGCAAGTGGTCAAAACTGGAGTCCATACTCATAAGTGAAATAAATCAGCAGTACATGTGCAGGTAACGTATCGTATCGCTGGTGTAAGAACCTGAGGGTGGGAATATAAACTAAGAGACATGAAGGAAATGTGTTCAAAAACAAAGAACAGATGGGACGAGGGAAAGTAGAAAAGAAAGAGACAAAAATGTATATATGTATATATGAATATACATATATGAAGGTGGGCTAACATGGTTCTACCATTGTATTATATCACTTAATGCTAAGGAATAATAGATGACGGGTTATTTGATCAATCTTGTATGTCTGTATGTGTTACCCTGAACACACACTTCGAAGATATCAATATGCAAAGCAGCAACTATTGGTGGTTTTTTTTTTTTTTTGGTCTTTGGTTTTTTGTTTTTTGTGTTTTTCGGTTGTTCAGAGGATTAATTGTCTGACCAATTTTGCATGTCTGTATCTGCGTTCATATATATACACTTCGAAGATATCAATAGGTAAAGCAACAGCCACTGTTCAGTCCATGTCAGCTTGTCTGTAGATCAGTTTTGATTATACTATTTTCTATGCTAATTTGTGTCTGTGTGTTAATATGTTTTTGTGCTTTTATTTTTTTTAATAAAAAAATCACACATAGTATTGTTATATAACAAGAATGATAACATTTTTGTAGCACAATAAAATGGCTCTTTTAGTTATCATCTCTACCTAATACATAAGGAGGTTTTATCCAACCTTTTTAAAACAGGATGTCATTTAAGAAATTTGTAACATTGTCTAGGCTGTTCAATATCTAAGCATCTCTGGATGTAGTGGCATATACATAGTATATATTACATACATCTTCTTAAAAATATTATCATTTGAGTGATAACCTTATGTTGACTGGATATGAACCTCTCATTACAAATATATGGAGCACAAGGGAAGAGCAGATGTCTAACAAATTCTGGCTTTCCATTTTAGAATACTGTACATTTTGAAGGCATTAATACACTTAATACACCATGAAATTAGCAATAACAAATTTTCATTATTTTTTAATTTAGTTTGGTACCAATAGCATCTTTTAATCAGAAAACCTTACTTTCTTATTTTTGAAAATTTAACCTTTTAACAATAACAAATGTAGAGGGAGGAGCTCGGCCCACAAAGCAGCAGCTAAGCAGCCCCTCTGCCTGCAAGGAACACTGGGCAGGTGAGGCGTGTGCGCGCTCGGACGTGGATCTCTGGGTCAAGGAGGAGCTTGGCCCACAAAGCAGCACGTAGGCAGCCACTCTGCCTGCATGGAACTCTGGGCGGGTGAGGTGTATGCACGCTAAGCCCTGGATCTCTGGGCAGGCAGGAGCTCGGCCCATAAATCAGCATCTAGGCGGCCCCTCTGCCTGCGTGGAACTCTGGGCAGGTGAGGCATGTGCGCGCTCTGACCTGGATCTCTGGGCAGGCAGGAGCTCGGCCCACAAAGCAGCACCTAGGCAGACCCTCTGCCTGTGTGGAACTCTGGGCAGGTGAGGCCTGTGTGTGCTCCAACCTTGCTCTCTGGGTCAGGGAGGAGCTTGGCCCACAAAGCAGTAGCTAGGCAGCCCTTATGCCTGTGTGGAACACTGGGCAGGTGAGGGGTGTGCACGCTCCCACCTGGACCTCTGGGTCAGGGAGGAGCTCAGCCCACAAAGCAGCACCTAGGCGGCCCCTCTGCCTACATGAACTCTGGGCAGGTGAGGCATGTGCATGCTCGGACTTGGATCTGTAGGTAGGGAGGAGCTCGGCCCACAAAGCAGCATCTAGGCTGCCCCTCTGCCTGGGTGGAACTCTGGGCAGGTGAGGCGTGTGCACGCTCCGACCTGGATCTCTGGGCAGGCAGGAGCTCGGCCCACAAAGCAGCATCTGAGCAGCCTTCTGAATGCAACTCTTGGCAGAAAGCTCAAGGGACATTTTCTCGAAGAGAGGGAGCCATTGGAGCAGTCTTTGCAACAGACCTTCGCCTGGGTGAAGTGGCGGAAGGGCTTTTCCACCCAGTCTCGGCTGTGTGACTAGGACCTTACTCCAGTGACAGAGGCCCACCGGCATGGGACTCGGACCTCACTCCAGTGACAAAGGCCCACCAATGCTGACATCTATGCAGCGCTGCGTTTCAAGGTCTGTGCCAGCTGGATTACTCAGACATTTATCCAGCAACAGAGGCTGACCTGCGAGGACACAGGAGCTGCAACACGCTTCTCCTCTGAACCAGAGACAAAGGAGGACTCGAGGAGACACCTGGGTGGTACGGCGTTTCCTGCCTGAGCCTCAACTGTGCAACTGGGAACTTTAACCAGAGACAAATGTGGACTCACGCAGACACCGGGGTGACGCCACACTTCCTGCCTGTGCGTGGGCTGTGCGACTGGGACCTTTAACCAGAGATAAAGGAGGACTCACTCAGACACCTGGGCGGGGGGCGTTTCACTGCCTGGCTCACAGCTCTGCAACTGGGACCTTTCTCCAGTGACTTGTGACACCACATGAGCAGTGCAACCCCTCGCCTCTGGTAAGCTCCACACCTTAGAGTTAGGAAGGAAATCCAACTAGGAGGGCCTGTCCCTGCTGCTGGTTGAGACCTGCAGAGTGGAATCAGCCTCAGGCTCTGGGGTCCTCAGGGTCAGGAGGAGAGCCCTGCTACACCCTGATCACCTACCTGAGGAACGCAAAACAGAAGCCACTGCCTAACCACCATAGGCTTCGAGGCTGAGACCCACACTCTTCCCGTCCACACACTGGACACTCAGATACAGAAGCCCAGCACTCCCCCACTATAGCAGCTGTGGTCTGAGCCGAGCACCCCAGCAATTCCCTGGGGTCCCTGGGCCCAGTGGTCCACAGTCTGCTACCACCCTGGGTTTAGTTTGACATCCAGGTAAACTAGGATCCCTAGAGTCCTTAGTGAGCTGCCTGGGTAGTCAGTAGCTCAGCACCAGGCAGCTGACATTCAAATTAACAAAACAAAGGGGCAAAATGCACTCTCAGAACACAGCTCCACCCAGAAAAGTACAGGACACAACGACATAGGAGAACTAGGAAACCACATACCTAAAACTTCTGAAATGACCCTTCAAATTGAATGGAAAATAAAATATTTCCACGACAAAGAGCAACTGATGAACTTCATGAGTGCCAAACCAACACTACAAAAAGTACTGAAAGATATTCAAACAGAGAAAAAAGTGACCACAATCCCAAGAACAACAATAGAAAGGAACCCTTAAGCAGAACAAGAAATTAAACAGCGAAAGTAGGAAAGCAACATCAAGTAAACAGCATGACAAGAATAAGCCAACATATAACAGTTATAACCATCAATGTAAATGGCCTCAATTCACCAGTCAAAAGAAACAGACTGCCAGAGTGGATAAAAAGACAGAATCCCACAATATGCTGTACACAGGAAACACACTTTACTGAAAAGGAAATCCTTACACTGAAAGTCAAAGGCTAGAAAACAATCCTCCATGCAACAGGTTCCCAGAAAAAAGCAGGGGTAGCTGTTATGTTTGCAGACAATGTAAAATTCAAACTGATAACAATCAAAAGAGACAAAGCAGGCCACTATATACTAGTTACAGGAAAACTGCAAGAGGAAGAGATAACAATCCTAAACATGTATGCACCAAATACTGGAGCACCAAACTATGTAAGGCAAATCTTCACGGACTTAAAAACCAAATAAACAATAACACTATTGTAATAGGGTACCTAAATACCACTTTGACGGAAAGAGACATGTTAACTGAACTAAAACTCAGCAAAGATATAACAGACCTGAACCAAATGTGTGAAAAAATGCACTTAGTAAATGTTTACAGAGTGCTCCTCCCCACAACACCAGAATACACATTTTTCTCAGCTGCACATGGGACTTTTTCTGAAATAGAACACATTCTAGCCCATAGAGCATACCTCCTTAAATGCAAAAGGACTGAAATTATCCCACGCATATCATCCGACCACAGTGCAATGAAATTGGAAATTAATGCCAAAGGGAATTCCAAAAACTTTATAAACACTTGGAAATTAGACAGCAAACTCCTGAATAACCAATGGGGAACAGAGGAAATTAGAGAAGAGACTGGAAAATACCTACAAACAAATGAAAATGCAAATACAACTTATAGGACTCTGTGGGATGCAATGAAAGCAGTCCTCAGAGGGAAATTTATAGCGATGAACTCACACATAAAGAAAACAGAAAGAGAACAAATAAATAGCCTAATGTTGCACCTCAAACTTTTAGAAAAAGAAGAACAAGTCAAGGCCAAAGCCCAAAGCCCAAAGAAGGGAGGAGATTATAAACCTTAGGGCAGAAATTAATGCAATTGAGACGAAGAAAACTCTACAAAAAATAAGTGAATCAAAGAGTTGGTTTTTTGAAAGAGTAAATAAAATTGATAAACCTCTAGCCAATCTTATTAAAAAAACAAAGGAAAGAACTCAAATTCATGCAATAAGGAAGGAAAAGGATGAAATCACTACCACTACAGATCCTACAGAAATTCAAAAGATGATTAATACCTACTTTGAGAATCTTTACTCCAATAGGATAGAAAACCCAGAAAAAATCGACAGATTCCTAGAAATGTACCAATTACCAAAGTTGAACCAGGAAGATATAAAAGCTCTGAACAACCGAATATCAACTAATGAGATTCAAAATGTCATTAAAAACTTACCGACAAAGAAAAGCCCATGCCCTGGTGGATTACAACAGAATTTTATAAAACGTTCAGTGAAGATTTAATGCCAACACTCCTCAAACTCTTTAGTGAAATTGAAAAGGAAACAATTCTCCCTAACTCATTTAGGGAGGCAAGTATTGTACTAATACCAAAACTAGAGAAGGACCCAACCAAGAAAGAGAACTATAGGCCAATCTCCCTAATGAACATAGATGCAAAGATATTCAATAAAATACTAGGAAATAGAATGCAGCGAATCATAAGGAAAATTATACACCATGACCAGGTTGGATTTATTCCAGGAATGCAGGGATGCTTCAATATTTGCAAATCAATTAATGTAATATACCATATCAACAGAGCCAAACATAAAAACCACATGATTATCTCAATAGATGCAGAAAAATATTTTGATAAAGTCCAACATGCATTCATGTTAAAAACCTTAGAAAAAATAGGAATAGATGGCCTCTACCTCAATTTAATCAAAGCCATCTATGACAAGCCAACAGCCAACATCATACTAAATGGACAAAAACTGAAAGCTTTCACTTTAACGAGAGGAACAAGACAAGGATGTCCACTGTCACCACTACTATTCAACATAGTTCTAGAAGCATTAGCCAGAGCAATTTCAAAAGAAAGAGAGATAAAAGGAATACGGAGAGAAAAGGGAGAAGTAAAACTATCACTATTTGCAGATGACATGATACTTTACATGGAAGACCCCAAAAACTCCACAAGAAGACTCCTTCAATTAAATTGACAAGTTCAGCAGAGTAGCTGGATACAAAGTCAACACCCAAAAATCAGTAGCGTTCCTATACACAAATAACAAACAGACTGAGAGAGAAATTAAGGAAACGATACCTTTTATAATAGCATCCAAGAAAATGAAATATTTAGGAATCAATCTAACAAAAGGGGAAAAGATTTATTTAATGAAAACTACAGTACTCTAAAAAAAAGAGATAGAAGAGGATTTCAATAAATGGAAAAACATTCCCTGCTCAGGGTTAGGAAGAACCAACATTGTGAAAATGGCCATACTACCAAAATTGTTGTACAGATTCAATGCAGTTCCCATTAAACTACCATCAACATACCTCATAGATCTAGAGAAAACATGCCTTAAGTTCATCTGGAACCAGAAGAGACCCAGAATAGCAAAAGCAATTCTGGGCCACAAGGTGAAGTCAGGTGGAATCACAATCCCTGACCTCTAATTATGCTGCAAAGTTACTGTAATAAAATCAACCTGGTACTGGCTCAAAAACAGACCTGCGGATCAATGGAACAGACTGGAAGATACAGCCATAACCACAAACACACTCAGCCACCTAATATTTGACAAAGGGGCCAAACAAGCTCACTGGAACAAAGACAGCCTCTTCAATAAATGGTGCTGGAAAAACTGCCTTACCACTTGCTGAAGACTGAAAATAGACCCAAGTCTATCACCATGCACCAAACTCAAGTCAAAATGAATCACAGATCTCAATATTAAAACAGAAACACTAAATCTATTGGAAGAGAAAGTAGGTAAAAATCTTGAAGACATAGGAGTAGGCAAATAGTTCATGAACAAAAATCAAACTGCAAGGGAAACACTTCAAAGAATCAATAACTGGGACCTCATCTTACTGAAAAGTTTTTACACATCTAAAGAAATCACCAGCAGTATAAAAAGAAAACCCACAGATTGGGAAATAATCCTAACCGGCTGTCCCTCGGACAGATGCCTTCTATCTAGAACATCCAAAGAATTGAAAAACATGAACCTGTCCAAATTCAAAGACCCAATCCACAAATGGGCATCTGAAATGAAAACACACTTCTCAGATAAAGAAATACAAATGGCAAATAAATATATGAGAAAATGTTCTACATCTTTAATCACTCGAAAAATGCAAATAAAAACAACATTGATATTTCATCTCACCCCAGTAAGATTGGCCAGCATCAAGAAATCATCCAATAACAAATGCCTAGGCGGTGGAGAAATAGGAACTCTTCTGCACTGCTGGTGGGAATGCAGACTGGTTTAGCCACTTGGAGATCGGTTTGGAGTTTCCTCAGCAAACTAGGTCTAGAGGTCCCACTCAACCCAGCTATCACCCCTGCTTGTTTTCTTCTTTCTTTGAGACAGGGTTTTGGTATGTAGCGCAGGCTGACCTTGAACTTGCAGCAATCCTTCTGCCTCAGCCTCCTGAGTGCTGAGATTATAGGTGCGTGCCATCATACCCAGTGTCACTATGTTTGTTTTCAGATGCTTCATCACTTTAATTCATTAGATAACCAAGTGTTTCTGAGACATGTTTGATCCTACTCAGAATCCAACTTCTCTCATTTTTACCTTCCCCAATTGCACCTTAAATACACAAATATAAATCTATAAAATAAATATACAAAAATATAATATATAAAATACATATCAATATAAAAAATAAAAATTTGGTCTATCTTTTCCACTTTATCAATTTCGTAGAAAGCTTCTGAAAAAAATCACAGAATTATTCCTTTAAGCTATAAAATGAGATGATAAAAATAATTAGGCTTGTTACAGACTTGCACTAAAGACTTGCTAAATCAGAAAAAGCCTGGTCTTTCCTAATTTCAATTCCTGTGTGTAAAATATTTTATCCTATAAAAAACTTTTTGAAATGATGTGCTTTATTGAATGTTTCTAGATATTTGTCCGTGTTTCTACTGTCAATAGTGTGTTTTATCATCAGGAACACTGATCAATATTCTTACCAAATAGCTCTCCTGAACTTTGCTGCATGTATCAGACACATCTGTAGGAGTGTTTGCTGGGTATTAGGCAACAATAGCGTAATGAGGTAGTGATTAGGTGTAGTATGTAGTTAGCCATACTGCCCCTGCTCTAAGCCAAATCTAGCAGCTTCTATACCTGCAGGTCTCAACTGGGAATGTATATTGGATGACTTCATAGAATTTTATAAGACTACATATATTGAGGTCCTCCTCTAGACTCGCTGAATTTCTTTATTTGCTATTTATTGGTATAAAGATAATATCAATATATTATTATACTTGAAAAATGGCTTTCTCTGGAAGAAGTATTTCTATTCATTTTAACCATTCAGTGTAACATTCCCTGGTTTATGAAGCTAACTCCAGAATTATTCTTAGTGATATTTTATTAAAAATTTGAAATATCTTTGTTATTTTTGCTTGCATGCTAAAAAAATCAGTTATTTTAAAAGTTGCATTATTCTTATGAACCATCATCACACCTCTCCCATTTGAAAATTAACAGTGATAAATTAACTTCCATCATTTTCAGTGGAAATAACCATAAAGATCAGTTCTTTAAACTATAAAATGCATGCCTGAAATCTCTTCTATAAGCCATAGACCAGAGTTTGAGTTTTCAATGAAGTTTCAGGCTTCAAAAGAAAGACCAGCCATATACTTGAAACTATCAATCTTGAAAGGTGAGCTGACAATACTTAGACAACTTTTAAACCACATTGGAGAGGTAAAACTTGACTAAGAGCAGATGCCTTCACGAGATATAGCCCAAGAAAAGCTAGTCACTTAAGACTGAATAATAAAAAAAAATTGAGCTTTGAAAAGTAGTATCTTGAAAGAAATTAACCACACGTTAGACTTTATTTGGACCTCACCAGTTTGTCCATTAATATCCCTTTCTGTCGCAGAACCCTATCTGTGTATTTATTGTCATACCTCCAGTCTCCTTCATTATATGAGACTGTCTCAGCCTTTCTTCTTTCTCCTGACCTTGACTGTTGAGGAACCTAGGCAGGCATTTTTTAGAATGTCTCCAGTTTGGGTTTGTCTGCTGCTTTTCCTGATTAGACTTTCAGTATGGGTTTTGCTTTTGAAAAAAATGCCAGAGAGGTGAAGTGCCTCTCTTATCACACCACATTAATAGTCGTCATATTCACGTGGTCTCACAGGATGTGAATCTCCATCACTTGGGAAGGGAGGGTGGTGTTTCCCAAGTTATTTCACTGTAAAGTTATTATTTTCTTGTATTCATACTCTCCTTTTTGAAGGTGAGTAACTGAATCCAACTCACCCTTTAAGGAGTGAGGAAAGGGAGCTGAACTTCAACTCACTCTAGAGATGAAATAATAACATACATATTAAATGAAGTTCTTCTGTGAGAAACAAGTTTCTTTCAGATGTATTTATTTACTTAATCCTGTATTTTCACAAACTGAACTCATGTAAATTATACGTTGAGTTACAATGCAATATTATGCTATTTTATTTATCACTCATTTTTCTGCTTTGGCAACTTGAAACTTTCAGGTTAGCTCTTAGGTGAATTTTTAAAACTAACCCTTTCTTGAGGTATTGCCATATAAAAAGCCGTATATATTGAATGTATAGATCTCAATGAATTTTAAGGTACATGTACAGATGGGAAACTGTCATCACCATGGAGACTATAGACATATCCATCACCTCCAAAGGTTTTGTCCCACAGCATTTATTAATTCCACTATTATTTTTCGTGACAGAAACACTTAACAAAAGATACACCCTCACAGAAAATTTTAAGTATATGATATACTACTGTGTGCATTAAGGAACTATGCTGTACGTATCTCCAGCAACTATTCATCTTGCATAACAAAATTTTTGTACTGTTTGACCATCTGCTCCTCCTTTCCCCCTCCTCCCTCCTCCCTCCCTCTGGCAACCACTATTATACTCCCAGCTCCTATGAATTTATTTCAGATTCTACTTGTAATTGCAATCATACTCTACTCGTGTTTCCGTGTTACGGCTATTTTGTTTCACATCGTGCCAACCAGGCCCATCCATCTTCTTACAAATGGAAGAATTTCTATCTTAAGACTGAACAGCCGGAGCAGCGGGGACAAAGGGCAAGGGGCCCATTATCTCTGTCCTCATTCCTCATGGAGATCAAGACTCACATGCATGCGAGGCTGATGCACAGGAGACCATGCAGTGAAGGGCTTTGAAAGGCAGGACTGCTGGGGACAGAGGGACTCCAGAAACGCTCCGTGGAAAATTTTTGGTTCAACCTAAGAGGAAACTCGTATCTAAAAAGGAGGTGGGAAGCGGCAAAAGATGGCAACCAGGTGAGCAGCAAGGAAGCGATCCTCCTCCATAAACACCACCAGCTCGAGACAGACTTGGCGAGCGTGAATGCCGGGACCTCGGCTGGGAAGATCAAACTAAACGTGTTTCTCTGAGCTGCCGCGGGAGATGCGGTAGGGCGGCCCAAACTGCCGCGGCGAGACGCGAGAAAGCCCCAGACGCTGGGAGCCGGAGACGCTCCGCGCGGATAGGGGGCTTGGCTGGGTCCGACCGC
This sequence comes from Dinomys branickii, assembly GCA_004027595.1. NCBI lineage: Eukaryota > Metazoa > Chordata > Mammalia > Rodentia > Dinomyidae > Dinomys > Dinomys branickii. The sequence continues at coordinate 1,830 of PVLD010034535.1, read as the reverse complement.
CCTGGGGGCAAAGCCAGCTCGGTCCCTTCTGCCTCCCGAGCCAGCGCAGCTTTCCAGCGACTCCCGACAGAGATCGGCTTATTAGCAGCGGGAACGCCAGGCAGTCCCACATTTCGCGCGCATCGGGCAGGTTGCGCAGCCTAGACCCTCGGCAGGCGGCGGTCCATGGCCAGAGCGGCGCGATCAGCATAGGAGTGGAGCATCCTGCTCCCTCCCCCAGACCCGGAGAGCACGAGGAAACAAGTGGCTGTGAGCGGCGGATCGCGAGAATAGCACACAAAACTGGCACTTTGGAACCTTCCTGCCTGCAGGGACTCTGAAAACGGGTGAGATATCTGCACTCGCGACCAGATCACCAAGTGGGGGAGGAGATCCATCCCTATACCTGCAGGGAACCCTGGGAGGGCGGGGGAGCAGTCTTACACACCTCACCCAGGTCTCTAGATAGGGAATAGCTAACCAACATCTGTACAGCCTTTTAAGCGGAACTCTCAGCACAAAGCTTAAGGGACATTCCCCCAAAGAAAAGTCATTGGAGCAGCCTCTGCAGCAGACCTTTGCCTGCTGAACTGCCTGGGGAATCTACTGCTCAATATTTTGAATCAGATACCCAAAAAAGGGAAGGCAGAAGAACAAATCTCAGCAGAAAGCTTAAGGGACATTCTCCCAAAGAGAAGGAATCATTGGAGCAGCCTTTGCAGCAGACCTCCACCGGCTGAACTGCCAGTGGAATTTATAGCTCCACATTTTGAATCTGATACCCAAAAATGGGAAAACAGAGGAGCAAAACGCAGTCTCAAAACTCACCCCACCCAGAACAAGTTTTGAAGACGAACATACAGGGGAAACAGGAAGCCTCAAAACTTCAAGATATGAAACGATTGCGTCTGAAATTAAACAACTACAACAGGCCATGAAAGAGCTTAAAGCAGAAATAACCCACATACCCGCAATGATTTCTCAGATAAAAAACGAGATGAAAACAATGATGGAAGAAATGCTCCATTTACACAGACGAGAAACAGACAAAAGTCTAGAAGAAAATACGAAACAAATACATACCTTACAAGAGCAATTCAGGAATGAATTACCAATAATGAAACAGGTCCAAAGACAATGCCAGGATTTGAAAACTAACGCTGAAAGCATGAAAAACCGTTTAAATGAAACCGAAGATAGAATTTCAGAACTGGAAGACAGCATGGCAGCTTCTGAGCGTGAAAGGAAGAATCTCCTGATATCATCAAAGACACAAGAAAAGTCAATCCAACAGCTGCAAGATGAGGCAAAGCGTAACAATATTCGAATTATAGGAGTGTGTGAAACAGCAGGAGATCTCACAAATGATATAAAAGGAATATTTGAGGAAATAATAGCAGAAAATTTTCCAAACAAGGTAAAAGATCCTGAAGTTCAGTTAAGCGAGGCATATAGAACAGCAATGATCCATAACCCAAAGAAAAACACGCACAGGCATATAATAATCAAGATCCCAGATATCCAGCAAAAGAACACAATATTAAAAGCTGCCAGAGAAAGGAAACAGAACACCTATAAAGGAAAGCCCATCAGAATCACACCAGATTTCTCAAATGAAACCATGAAAGCGAGAAGAGTTTGGAGCGAGATATTACAGATTCTAAGACAAAACAACTTCCAACCCAGATTGATGTATCCTGCAAAATTATCCCTCAAATTCAATGGAGAAATAAAATATTTCCACGACAAAGAACAACTGAAGAACTTCATGAGTGCCAAACCAGCATTGGAAAAAGCACTAAAAGATATTCTAGACAGAGAAAAAAGAGACCACAATCCCAAGAACAGCTA
>PVLD010034534.1:0-12573 GCA_004027595.1 Dinomys branickii | reverse complement strand
ACAGCATCCAGAGCTAATTCCCTTCTTTTTTTTTTTTTTTAATTCCCTTCTATGTTCTCTATAATTCTGTATTTCCTCAGTTGTTTTTGTATTAGCAGAAATGAAGATAACTTTATATTATACAGCATCCAGTGCAAATTCCCTACTATCTTCTCTATAATTTGGTATTTCCTTTAACGTTTTTGTGTTAACTAATGTGAAGATAACTATGTAATACGACATCTAGTTCTAATTCCCTACTATATTCTGTATAACTTTGTATTTTCTGTATTGTTTATGGCTTTTCTGGTTCATATGTCTCCATTCTTTTGTCTTTAAAATAAAATTAAGAAAAAAAAAGAACATGATTGTCACTAAATTACTCTGAGACTCAATTTCCTCATGTGTGAAATAGGCATTTTGAAGCATATCCACATAGTTCTTATAAAGAGTAAAGAACACAGTGCTAACAATGTCTGTGGTCAACAACAGACTACTAAAAACTGAGGTACCCTCAAACCATCTCAGGTTTAGAGAGTTAAACAAACCTGAGTGGCCACAGACTTACTAGCTGCTTTTAGATGTTGACAGCAATGAAGGCATTCATTATGAAATAAAGGAGACAAGCACTGAATAACAGTAAAGATCAGGGAAGGAAATCCTTGCTTTACACTAGCTGATCACGGCAGGATCAAATAGAAGATGGACTTTTAAGGATATTTTCAACATCAACAGGCAAACAGTTAATTAAATACAACAGTACCTAGAGTGAGATGAGTACTATGAGCAGAAAGAAAAGGAAGGACAGCCAGGGTGGTGGGTGATAGTAGATGGTACAGTCAAGGTTGAGAACCACTGGTTTAGGATGAACATTAGCACTACAACAAAAAAGAATGATCTTGCCGGGCGTGGTGGCACACTCCTGTAATCACAGCATGGGGAGGCTGAGGCAGGAGGCTCATCCTGAGTTCAAGGCCAGCCTGAACTGCATAATGAGACCCTATCTCAACAAAAAGAAAAACAAAAACTGTGATCTCTCTGCTCTGATTCCCCCTCGGCCTAACCCTAAATCGAAGACTCTTCTCTCTGTTTTCCATGTATTCATATTTCTCTTACTGCAGATCTTGCCAGGCATACTCTTGCATAATGGTCCTGTTCGGGTTCTGTGCTTTATCCTTTACCTTCCATGCTGCACCTTTACAAACCAGAGCTTCTCTGACTCATTTTTCCAGAAATTAAATTTCTGCTCTTCGTTGTGAATGGGAGCAGGGGTAGTAGGACGCAGGAATGTAATGGAGAGAAGCAGGATCCCAGCTACTGTAGACTGTGCGGTGGGCCTGGCAACCTTAATACCCCAGGTACCAGTGGTCCACTAAGTCCCCCGATTTCTGCTCTGTCTCCTGCTCTCCGCACTCACATGACGTGGTGCCTTGGCTGCATCAGTGACCGTTTGCCTGAGGTTTTCTCAGGTGAGTCTGCCTACTGCTTACTAGTATCGTTCTCAGGAAGTACTTGTATGTTTAACTTCCTCTATTCAGCTGAATTATTTACCACTCTCCATCTACTTCTCATCTTCTAAAACACCTTAGCCTCTTGTCTGCTGCTGTCTTCTGTTTCTGTGCCCCTGCTGCTTTATGTAATTTTTATTTTTGTTCTTGGAATATTATTCTAATGAAAAATTCAAGTGGAGGAGGAGAGAGGTACATAGTCCATCTGCCATGCTCAAAAAAGAGGTTGCAGAGGTTTGGGGGCGGAGGCAGCTGTTATACAGACATCATACAGAGAGAGGATAAACAGATAAACAGGGAGTTGTGTCATATAAATGAGGGACGAGGAAGTCAGAGGCCCCTCCCCACTATCTTTTTTCTCCTCTAAGCCCAGGCCAACTCTGAGAACATAGACACCATCTAAAAATACTGTGATGAAAATACGGCCTGGACAGAGGTAGAGACTTGCGATCCCCAGTTTCTGCCCTGTTGAGTCCTCCTACCAAAAAATGTGGATTGACTAAGCAGTCCTGAGAGCACTGTCTTGACTTCTGCTGATTCCATGATTTTCTTTCATAGATTCTATTGTTCAATAAAGGTTCCTGAATCACCTTTCCCCTAAAGACACTGAAGGTTGTGTGGCTGTTGGAACAATCAACACAACAGTCTGCTCAAGGAATTCAGAAGCTGGTAGGGAGCTGGGATGGGAGATCTTCCTGCGTTGAAGAGCGGAGTGGGCCTCCTGCCCTCCCCTAACCTCTTTCTTTATTACCAAAAGACACTCATGGAGTTTCCGCTTGGAGATGTTCAAAGAGCGCTGTCCATGGTGAAGAGGTGAGTCTTGTCCTTAAACATGCTCCAATATCAATTTCCTTCTTTAACTTCTCACCCTCAGCAGATCTTGAAGAATAGAGGCTGTGGCTGGTGGTGATCAGATCTTCATCCTTTATAAGTATTGCCCAAGACTCAATGGCAAAGAAGGAAATATTTGTAACCACAGATGAAAATCACAATGTACAAATTCTGAATTTTATCTTCTTCTCTTTCCTGTCTCCCTTCCCCTACATTCTTCTCACATGCTTTCTCCACTTAAAAATTTTACTTTGAGCAGCATCCCAAATGCTTACATGGTGGCAAATAAATATGCTCTTTGTCTTTGACTATGGGTCCTTTAATATAAAGGTTACATGGTAAATATTTTCTATCCCAAATGTCAAAACAACTATGGTCTTCCCTGAGGGGACTGTTCTTCCAAAACTCCGTGAAATCAGTTTGGCAGGCCAAGAAAGACATAATGCTGCAGCTACTCTCATCCCCTTAAAAGACCACAGGAAACAGCACACTCGGCATCCTCACAGTAGCACATGGGACAGCCTCAGACAGTGGTGCTGAGAGCTCATCAAGCGTCTTGGGCTGCAGGTACACCAGGTACTCACTCATAATCAAGACCATGGCTCCTCACCCTGTCTGCTCATTACTTGACAAAGAAAATCTCCAGATACCCACACCCCCACTCAAAAGGAATAATTAGGCTTTAAAAATCTTCTCGAGGAAACACTCACACACCCTTGCAGGTTTATTCTCCAGAGATACCAAGCCCTGCCATGCAAATATAATGGTAGCAGCAGGTTTTCAGCAAATACTCTGTCCTCTGTGGACTCCAAAGTGCTGTACACACCATGGGGCAAATTGGGCACAGTAATTCAGGCTGGTGGACAGACTTGGGCAGTGTCCTTATAAATCCTGACTCTACCTTCCCAGTAAGGGGAAAGGAGAAAGACAGAGAGAAGACGTGAGAAAGTTATTAATTTTGTCCACAGCTTTCCTCCTCCTGTTGCCAAATTCAGAGACCTTGAGTTTTGTCTGCTCACCTGATCTGTACTCCCTAGTGTTCTGAGAAAAGGAGGACTAACAAAATCATATGGAAGATTCTACAGAGAAAAATCAATTAGAATAAAACAAACTGCATACCCCAAGGGGCCGTGTGAAATAAGAAAAATATGACCTATTGGGAGTCCCTGCCCAGACGGTGGAGCCTGCAGAGAGAAGTGATAGAAAAATTAATATAGGGGCAATTGGACAGTACTTTTCCAGATGAAGTGAGAATTCCTTAGGCAAGACAATGGAAAACAGTGGATGATGTTAGCACACCTTACTTTGTCTATGTACTTGAACTGCTTTCTGTAACTGAGATTCGTAATAGATTTGAATTTTTATTGAGACTTTCATTCTTTTTTTTTTTTTTTTTTGAGACTTTCATTCTTTAACTAGGCTCCTGCTTTGGCATGTTGTAGATGCTTCCTAAATCTGCCAACAGCATCCCTCTCTACATTTTGAGCTATCTCTTTTGCAGCCCCAGTGACATTTTATTCCATTCAGCTACATCCTCAGAATCAGCTGTCTAGACTTTTTCTTGTCTTCCTCAGAAAGTGACCTTGAATTGTTTCCATCCAGAGCACACACCAAAGTGAAGCTTGGCCAGTAAGTAGGGACTATTTGAAACAATGAAAAGAAAAGGACAATTATGCACCAGCCTCTGCTTGCCCCCCCCAGATATACCCTTTTCTGCACTAGTTTAGATGTTGGGGGCTGATTTGTGTGGTCTGATTTACGGAACCCCTTATCCTCTGACTTCCAGTTGAATTTGGTCAATGAAGAGTACCAGGAGGAAATCTGGGAGTACCAGTAAGCCTGATTACTACTACCCAAACTCACATCCTGCTATCTGGGACCATCCCTGCACTAAACCCACAGGCTCAAGTTGGAGGGCTCTCCACAGAGCTCTCTCTTCCTTGGGCTGTGGTGGGCACTCTTCCCTTGATTGTCCAGCATGAGGCTCACTAGCACTGGAGCATGGTGCTATCCCTTCTGGATTTTCACTGCTCTTCATCCACATCCTGGTAATTAGTCTATTTATTTAGACTCTTCAAATCACCCATCTGTTTCCTGCTGAGACCCAGTTACAGAATGAAATTTACCAAAGCAAAAGGCCTGGCCTACCCACAGGGTGAAAACAAAGCAAGGGTGTCATTTATTTAACAGTCATAAAAGTAAACATGGGCTGAGAAAAAATCTTACTAGCTTTAAGACATACGAGAAAACATTAAATTGTAACAAACAAACTACATAAGTAATATGGGTTTCCTATAATTGACAAATCTATGATTTCAATCACTGTATTACAAGGAAGACTATTATTAAATTTTTTCAACAATCTTTCTTCTATATTTAAAAAAAAAATCTTAGAACACTGTTTTCAATGAAAACTGATAAGGGTGTAATTATAATCTTAATGGCCTGAAATGTAAAGGATCTGGTGAGCATAGTAAAGAATATACAGAAACTATAGGTGAAATAAAAGAATAGGACCTGCATTAGAAACTGCCACCAAATAAAATCAAGTCAGTGGCTGTAAAGAACTCTTTTGGGTGGGCTCTACCATAGCACAGAAGAAATATCTAAAGAGAACCAAGTAAAAATCACCTCAGAGTCATTGAAATTTTCACCAGGCCACACATAAAATAAATATTCAATAAGCAAAGTTTCTAATATATTAGAATAGTTATTTATAAACCACAACAAGGAATGATTCCATTCATGTTACTATAAAAATTATGTATGTCACTTAATAAATGTGTTTATAGTAACAACAAATTAACTTATGGGATTGAATGAAGAAACAACACAGAGTTTTAGTTATAAAAAGTAGGGTGATATGTTATATTACTGGGTAGAAGATTCACTAGTGTTAAAATATCAATAGTTCACAAACTAATGTAGAGAGCTATGTACAATCGTAATGAAAATCCTAGTGACCCTTTTGTTTGTCTAAAGTGTAAAGAGTAAGGACTTGACCTAAGGTTGCTGAGTTTACATAACAAAAGATACAGAAACACTAGCAAGGAAATTTTTGAAAAACAAGCTCAAAGAAGAAAGAGTTGACAAGGTAAGGGGTATTATAAAATTATAATAATAAAGATATGTTATTATTTTATAATCATGAAAAAAATAATACATGAAAGAAAGATATTTCTAGAAGAATAAATTTTATAAGTATACAATGAGATGATATTATAAGTCAGTTGAGGAAAGAGATGTATTATTCAATAATTAGTGCTGACACAAGGGCTGGGGATATAGCTCAGTTGAATAAGCGCTTGCCTGGCAAGTGCAAGGTCCTGAGTTCGATCCCTGGTACCACACACACACACACACACAAAATCAATCCTCCAGTGCTGACACAAATGGATAAATGTTTGAAAAACCATGTTTAACTTTACCCCATGTTACACTAAAACCAACTCCAAATGGACCAAACAACTATATTTCCTAAATTACATTGTTAAAAACATAAAAATTTTGGATAAATGCTCAAAAGACTTTAAATTGATAGGGAAATTTTCTACATGAAAGCATTGCAAAATAGTGTGAAGAAAGAGTTTAATAGTTTTTAAATTTTAACTTCTTCCTAACAGAAGACCTTAGAGGAAGAGTAGATTCTCATACCAAGGAGTCAACAATATAATGGTGTCTTAGTTCTTGCTGCTATAACAAACTACCATAGACATGATACTTTACAGACAAGAGAACTTTCTCTCTCACTTTTAGGTTGGGATGTCCAAGATTAAATGTTGGCCTATTTGATATCTGCTGAAAAGCATCATCTTCCCTCTATAATCTCAGGTGGTGAAAGGCCGTGAAAACTCCGTGGAGCCTCTTATAAGGACATTGTTATGGATTAGACCTAAAATCTCTCCCAGTATTCTCCTGTGTGTGGAAGTTGATTGAATCAGTGGGACACTATATTTATCAGTAGATTTGTCTGCTGATAATTTCAGTAACTAAATGTGCTGTTAGAAAGTGTGGTCTAGGAGGTAGATCACCTGGGCATGACCTGGAGGGGGGTGTTCTTATCCCTAACTCCTTCTTTCTTTTCCCTGCCATGGCCCTCTGCCATCCTGTTTCTGCCTACAGCCAGCTGGCCATGGACTGAATCAAACCATGTACCAACATAAGCCTTTCTTCCTGTATGTTACAGATATAGAGTATTTTGCCCCAGGAATGGGTTAGTGACTAAAACAGAAATTTACACCAGAGAGGTGGTGTCATTGCTGTGACTATACCTGGTCATGTGGTTTAGAAGGCTTTGGAATTTGTTTGTAGGATGAATTTGAAAAGGTTTGGAGTTATTTGCTGGGGAAGCCCTGGAATGCTATAAGATGAGCTTGATGGGAAATTCTAGTTGGAAATCAGAAGACTCCAATTCTGATAAAAATGCATACAGAAAAGTCCAGGCTCAGAAGATTCCAACTGGAAGCAGGGACCCCACTGGCAGCTGGAGTTGAAGCCATGTGTGTTACACGTTCGCAGAAAATTGGTTTACACTGAAACTTTGTAAGAGATTGAGGATGGTCTGATGGTAGTGGGTTATCAGAACTTATTAACATTAGTGTCACTAAAGTTGCTATACCAGAGATTGAGATTAAGGGTGGCAAATTAATTAATACTACTAACTGCCTTTAGCTAGAGCTACAATGAAAATCTGGAGCAAATATTAGAGCCAAGGTTTGTGAAATATTTGCAGTTTCAACAGAAGAGAAATGCCTGCAAAGTTAGAGCTATGCACAATATGATTTCTAAAATGATTAGCATTAAAAAGAAACATCTTGTATCAGGATAATAAGAAAGACAACTTGAAAGCATTTGAGGAATCAGGAAGATTCTAACCTTCAGTAGATTCAAGATTGCAGTTATAAAGCTTTCATTTAAAAAGAGAGCCCCCAAGGCAGCTGACTCATTCAAGGCCACAGAAGGAAACTTTTTCCCAAGTTCATCCGTCTAGATGCTCAGAGGCTACTGCACCCATAACGCAAGGAGTTTGGGCTACTACTTGAGCTGGTGGCAGACTTGGTGTCATCCACTTTGTACTGGTTTTATGCTCACAATGAATGCAGGAATTATGAGGCCATGGAGGCTTCCATCCAGATTTGAAAGGAAGGTCTAGGAGGCCAGACTGTGTGTCTCCAAGAGAGGACAGAGCATAAAGTTGTAAGACTGCAAACTCCAGGAAGCAGGGAATTTCAGGAACATGAACCATCTACTGAGGAAAGCCGCAGGCAGTGAGCAAAGCTACCCTAAGAAAGAGGCCTGAGAGCTACAGCTGGCAATGCCATAGAGGCAGGGCCTCCCAAACCATTCAGATCACACACCTTCCTACAACTTGCCCGGGTACTGAACACGAAAGTGCAAATTTTAATGCTTGTCCCACTGCATCTCAGTATTGCTTTGGTCCCATTCCTTCTACCCCCTATTTCTGCCTTGTGGAACGGCACTGTTCGTCCTGTTTGCTTTTATGTCAGCACTGTTTATCTTTCTTTTTTATTTTTACAGGGGTTCATAGCTAAGTTTGACTTGAATTTCACAGGAACTTTGGCCTTGGCCTTTTCAGCAAGGCTGGAATTACTGAAACTTTGGTGATTCTTAGAGATTGTCTAAATGCATTCTGCAAAAAGAGATATGCATGAGTCTTTGGGGGATCCGGGGTGGAATGTATGATTTAAATCAAGAGTGACCCCTAAATCTCTCACGCATTCAGAGGTGGGGCTTTTGGAAGGTGACTGGATCATAGAGCGCTGTAGCTGCACGTGATGTTAGGAGACAGGCCCAGGCAGAAGAGGTAAGTGACCAGGCCATGATCTGGAAGGTTCTCTGTCCCTGCACTCTCTACTCGCTGCCCTCTATGGAAAGAGCAGCTTCCCTCCACTGCAGGCCCTGCCTTTGAACCTGCAGGCCACAGACTGAAGCTGAGCAAAGAAAAGCCTCTCCTCCCTTAAACTGTGAGTGTTTAGTATTGTGTCCAAGGATGAGAATATGACTCAGACACCTCCCTTCCTCAAAAATCTAGATTTCATCTTTCTAAAAGTGCAATAGTCCTTGCCTTTCCATGGGAAATACATTCTAAGATCCCTGCTAGATATCTAAAACAATGACATACTATGTTTTTCTCATGCAATTGAGAATTTCCACCTTTTCTCGAAATTGGCAACTTCATACAGCTTCTCTTTAGCATAACCAAATTGCCAGCATTACTATTTTTTAGCTTTGGGCCCATTACTAAACTAAAGCAGGGTTATTGAAGAATAAGCACTGCAATACCACAAGGTTGGTCTGATAACCAAGATGGCTGCTAAACGACTGGGTCGGGATAGCACATAGCATGAGTACACAGAACACAGGCGTGGTGCACGTGCTGTGTTGGGTGTGTGGGGTGAAGCGAGTCTCATCACACCGATCAAAACCGTATGGCAGTACAGAATCCATTTAACATTTTCAGACCATGGTTGGCTGCAGGTCACTGCAAGCATGGGAAGTGAAACTGCATATATCAAAAGTGCAGATGCTCCACACGCTCATTTCAGGGCTCTTCATAAAACGGTACTGCTGTACAAACCTGTGGCTGTTGACCCCTCCAGGGACTCCGGACCTATTGTTGCCTCCCCTGAACCTTCTAGGGGGTATCCAAAGATTCTGACTTTTCTTTTTAGTTTTTCTTTTGCTTTTTCCACAATAAGGGATCCTTTCCAGTTCCACAGGAGTGGTAGAAGATGATCAACTTTGTTTCTCCAGAAGTCTGCCACTTTCTTTGCTATAAATTTCCATTTCTCTACTCCCTTTGCCCTTGGTCCTATAAATCCCCCTAGGGCACACTATTCTGTTGTAGGCATGTTACATCCGTGATTGCCAGCAAAGAGCTCCAGTAGAACCCTAAAAATGTAAAGAGGTTGTGGACTTGTCTCCATGGCCAAAAGAAAGAAATTAGGGAGATTTGGTCAGTGTGTATGAGGCGGTACCTGTGAAAATAACCAACCTGTGGTTTGGCAGAGGAAGCATGCAATACATACACGGCGAGTGACAGAAAGAGTAAGGAGACTCAAGCGGCTGAGGGCAGAGACCCTGCTGCAGAGCTGGGTTTGGAAGAGAGCTTGGACGCCCAGCAGCCTCGCAACTACATCACTCTCACCGGTTCTTTCTCTGCCCTAATTTTTCTCTAATCGCTTCCACTTCAAAAGCTCTTCTATTTCAGTGACAAGGGTAGGCGTTGAAAGACAGACCCTCAATACCGAGCAGCAGCCTAAGTCTTCATTTAATAGCCCATTTTGGCACACAGAATTCTAGTTTTACCAGAAGATTTGAGTTTTAAAATGTAGTCACTTTTAAGGAAAAATTCACTGTTTTCATCAAAGTGAAATGGAATAGTGAGCTGTCCTGTAAGTAAAACATGCTCATTTAAATAATCGTGTACTTCATTTGCAAAAAGTTTCTCACTTTGTAGTCAGTGTGAAGTTGGTTTTACCACACAGACTGTATTGTTGATGGAGTTAAAGACAGTGAATGTCACCCTGGAGAAATTAAGTCTTGCCCTCACACTGCCTTGCTGATTTCCCACAGAGACCAATGCTATGAGACCTCTGACATGCTTACCCATAACTGTTTGTGGCTATGATTGATTTCAAACAAAGTGCTGATTTCTGTCTCATTACATTGGCTTGGGAGTACAGGCGAATTTGTTTTCAGAGGAAAACTTTTCAAAGTATGTAACAGGCCCCAATAACAAAACAAGAATAGAGAAGGAATGTTGGTAGGCAGGCGGAGAAGCAAGGTGCATTACTATTGCATTGGCAGCCTTCCTTAGAGATCAGGGGAAATATGGCAAGCGTGACTTCTATTACCATTATAGAATATCGCATTCAGCTGTGATGGAGCAGAACGAGAAAGTGTATCCCGAGGTATTTTCCCTTCATGCATTCGGCATTGTTATTAGTTATTGCATTTAAGATACACTGGCCTGTTTATTCCTTAAGTTCTCTCACACAGAAAACATTAACTACGGAAAAAGAATATTTGATGTTACAAATTATCCAGCTCGCTGGTCTCATTTCCCATTTAGCATGCAATTATTTGTTTAGCTTCCCTTAGCAAACGGAATTTCAAGGGCATTTCAAGGAAGATAAATAATACAGAGAAAGTAGAGCCCCGAATGGTGTTTCTTTCCTCTTTTCCTTATTTATTTATTTACTTACTTATATTTTATATTCAGAAACAGCACTGAAACATGCATATGTATGAATCAACAAAATCAGGTTAGCTAAGAAATTGGAAATTGTACTCCACTAGAACATTTGCCTTGCTCTAGAGATCTTTGTTACGGATTGGAGGGACTAATAAAAAAACCACCAGCATGACTGGAACAGATGTTTTTTATGGACTTGGGATGTTAATAGTCTTTTTAGCTTCTCCTAAGGACGTAAGCAGATTCCTCACTTGTCCTCAACACCTGAAATTATGTTAACATTGTCCAAAATTTGCACTGACAAGCTACATTAAAAATGCCATAAATTGGAAAGGGGATATTGAAGGTTTTGGCAAAGCAGGATAAATTTTAAAGGCAGTAAAGAAAGATAGATGTTTGATAGATTAAAAATAGAACCATAAATAAATAGGAGATAGACCAAGATAAAGACATATTTTAGACATATCAATAATGGCATGAAAGAGTCATACGCAAAATAATTAGCTAATCATTTTCTCTTAAGGCAAAAGATAGTCCATTTCCACACTAGAAATCACCAAGATCCAAGAAGCACACAGTAGAAAGTGAACACAAATGCTGTCTCTGTGTTTCCTTTGCCAGCGTGCCTGGAAGTGCTTTTCCTGGGAATTTATATGCAATGTTCTTTCTTCCTAAGCCCTTACAAGTTGCTCCCAGTGGAGGCCAAAATTGATCAGTTTTGCAGAGACCAAAATAGGTAAGAAACAGCAGTTAACAAGCTTCCTCGAGTCCCTGGGAAGACTGTTGTGTTGCCATCTTCTTAAACTGCATGAGTAGGTGCAAATGGGGCACCTGCCCCCAGCCTTGCCCTCTCCCTGCCCACCTCAGTTGGAGCACAGCCCTTAAGGCCGCCTTGCCATCTGCTTCCTCAGTTCCTAGTATTGCCCACAATTTATTTTGTTCTCATTAATGAGTGGTGACACATGATGAGAAGCAGAGTCCAGCCTAGCGGTGGTGTACAGTGCTGTGTACTTTCTCCTTCCCTATTAATCACAACGAGGTAGGCAGATCTATGCCGTTTTCACTTCCTGCTTTCCATTTGTAAATGGTGTGAACCTGAGTGAGTTTCTTGGGCTCTGAGCCTCAGTTTACTACTCTAAAATCGGGGTATGTGTTATTAATTTCCCAAGACTACTGTGAACTAAGAATGCATAATACACATGAAAATGTCTAAAGTAATATGAGGTACATGGTAAGTAGTCAATAAATAGTCATCACTACCAACTATTTATTCATTAATTCCATAGGTAGATGTTCACATGTATATGTATATATGAATTATGAGAATATAGAAAATAATACCCTGACATCTCAAAAAGCTGCCATTCTAGCTGATAAAACAGGTATATAGAGAAATAATTAATCTGTACAGTAATAATTAAGTGTGTAAAGAAACACATATATATTGGACTTCCGGGAAGATGGCAACCAGGTAGGCAGCAGAGAGACAACCTCCCAGAGGATTACCACCCAAACAATGAAATATAGCAATATGAAGACAGAAATGAGGATTTCCGGGAAGAAGACGACCAGCCGAGAGAGCGAGTGTGGAGGGAAGAAAGACTTCAGCTCCTGAACCCGACAGAGAACGCGCTACTGGGACAAACTGCACCAAACCGGGCAGCGCTCCGGGATCCCGCTCAGAACCCCACCCCCGCAGCCAGCACTGCGCGAACTGGAGCAACAGCGACCGGCCGGCGGGATTTCTGAGTCAGGGAAAATCTCCATCCAGGGAAAAACATCTGAACGGCACTCCTGTCTGCACGATCACAGGGTGAGCTAAGTGCGCGCTCTAACCGTTTTTTCCGGAATCTGGAAGAAGCTCAGCCCAGCGAGAGACATCAAAGCAGCTTTAAGAACTGCGGGATCTCCCGGGTGGGAAGACCTACTTAGGCGCCCCAACGGGTTTTGTGAGGGGGGAAGGAGCTCCACCCAGGGAGGAACACCTGAGTGGCCTATCTGCAAGAATCCTGGGGTGGCGAGCTGTTTATTCGCCCC
>PVLD010034533.1:0-12580 GCA_004027595.1 Dinomys branickii | reverse complement strand
TTAGGACTTGGAGGGTGGGAAAGTACGAAGGGCAGGCAGTGTCGGGAAGTTCCTGCACCGTCCTTCTGGGATCCGGCCCCTTCCTCACGCCCCTCCTTCCCAGGGTAACTTCACACCACGTCTGCTGTGGAAGATCGCACAGGTCGAGCACAGAGCTCAGTCTTGCCACAGAAGCAGCCACCAGGCCCCTGGTTGCCCAAGTGGTTCTCACGTCTCTGTCGTCCCAGTGCCCCCCTCTTCCATCGCTGTCATTTTGTTTGCAGTCTCAGCCTGAAATCCCCCTTCGGGAGCCCCTTCTATCTCCCCTCTTTCCTCGCTGTGACCCAGCCACCCTTCTTCGGCATCTTGGGGGCCAGGCCCCCTGCGGGTGCAGGCCAGGTTAGCGCTTCCACAGAGATGTTTTCTTCCTGTTTGACTCTGAGCACAGCCTTCCTCGTTTCTACCAATATCTAGGAGTCACACTCTGCATAGTCCTTTCCCGTGTCCTTCCATATGTGTCTCTGGAGCCTGGCTCACTTCCTCCAGCTTCTTCTTTTTTTTCTCTTTTTGAGACAGGGTCTCACTGTGCAGTTCAGGCTGACCTTGAGCTCACTTTGTAGCCCGGGCTGGTCTTGAATTCACAGTGATCCTCCTGCCCCAGCCTCCAGATTGCTGGCATTACAGGCGAGAGCCACCACGCCCGGCTTCCCTCCAGCTTCTTTCCTGTGTCTTTCCCCATTATTTTCCTCAATAGTTGAGTGAATAATTTACTTCGCTGCCCTCCAGCTGACTCCTGCTTACCTGGTTAGAATGAACATTCCCATCCTTACCCACAGAGGTGGCAGTGTATGTCAGTGGGAAACTTTGGCTAAGCAATTGAGCATAACTTCCCTGAGGCCTTATAATTCTGTACTGCTGACCCTTTGGTGCAGTAATTCTATATCCGAGGAGATATTCTGAGTAAACAGATGCACGGATATTCATTACTACATTATTTATACCAGTGAGCAGTTAGTCATGACCAAGTCGTCAACAATGGGAAAAGAGTAAAACAAATTGCAAATATAAAAACAGAAAAGTAAAAAAAAAAAAAAAAAAGGAATATGTCACACAAAAACAATAGCATTAATTTTGAATTATCCCTTGCTAACAAGGGGGATGCCCTGTTCAAGTGCATGTTTTAATTACAGAAAACTGATGCAAATCCACCAGCACTCTTATTCTGATGTTCTCAGTTTCCTTAAGGAATATATCAGGCTTTAGAATGTATTCATTTTAAGATATTAACTAGAAGTTATTCATTCTTGAATAGAAGGTGACTGTTTGACCTTGTACTAAATCTTTTGATGTTTGGTAGACAGATTCTTTTAGTAAGCTGGCACCATCTAGTGGGAAGCCATTGGAAATGAAAATGTGTGACCATCATATACTGTATCCTTTTTTTTTTTGTCTTTTTGAGACAGGGTCTCGCTGTGCAGTTCAGGCTGGCCTTGAGCTCACTTTGTAGCCCAAGCTGGTCTTGAACTTACAACGATCCTCCTGCCTCAGCCTCCTGAGTGCTGGGATTACAGGCATGTGCCACTGTGCCTGGCTGTACCCTTCTTTAAAAAAGTCCACTACATTTTACTAAGGTCATGTCAATTCATCAGAAATGGCTCCAGAAATACATATGTACATGTAATAAGACTAAGGCAACTTTTGAAAATCATTGAGGAAAAAAACGGATAATTTATGACCCTTAGGCAATCTCAGTCTTGGTATAACTGGAAAAACAACTCATTAGAACAATTATGTCACTTGGGCTAAGGTGGTACAATTAGCAATAACAAAAGCATTAAACACAGCCTAGAAAATGACAAACTGAGGTAACTATTAATTTCCCACCTTTAACCATATGAACTAGTTTTGTGGTTATATAACAAAATCTAAAACAAACCAGAAAATTGCATGTAGTAAATAAGTCCCCTCTATGGAAATTTTACCCTCAGGGAAGAAAAATTAAAAGGGGTGGGGAGTGTAATGGTTGATTAATTGTGTCAACTTGAGAAATTCAGACGCTTAACTAAGTTGGCTTAGTAATTCTACACCCCAGGACCAGCCCTGGGGTGGATTGTCTGCACCCTAGGGTGTAAAGGGCCCACCCTAGGGTGGCTTAGCTGTCTGGATGGTACAGAGGGTGAAATGAGGAAGGATGAACCTGCTTCCATTCTTTAGAAGAGCCCCAGTGTTCACCTTCAGCCTTCTATCACAGACCCATCAGCCGCCTGATGGGGACTTGCACGGGACCCTGCAGTGAGTGCCACACTTTGGGTTGAGTCCTTCAGTTTGCGGTGTGCAGATATCCTCCACACGCTTCCTCATCCAACTCTGGGGGGGGCCGTGATAAGCCAATCTTGTAATTCCTTATACACCTGTATGTCTTGTGTTATATCTGTTTCTCTAGTAAAACACTGACTGATACATGGGGCAAAAATAGAGAAATAGAAGAGGAAGAAATTAGAGGATCCTGCAAACTTTGAGAGACTGGTACAGAAGACAGGATAAAAAGAAAGAAGAAATAAAAACAAGAACAGAACAAAAAACAAGCGCTGGGCGTGGTGGTGCACACCTGTAAACCCAGCACTCGGGAGGCTGAGGCAGGAGGATTGTTACAAGTTTGAGGCCAGCTTGGGCTACAAAGTGAGCTCAAGTCCGGCCTGAACTGCATAGTGAGACCCTGTCTCAAAAAGACAAAAAAAAAAAAAAAAAAAAAAAAAAAAAAAAAAAAAAAAAAAAAAAAAGAACAACAACAAAAAACTAGAAGTCATGAAGTTCACAGCAACACCCTCAGCCATCCTGTGGCTTTGAGGGTCCCCAACGCCCTTCTTGAGCAGCTTGCACCAGGAGAAGCCCTAAAACAAGGCAATCCTGTAGCTGGGCCAGTGTTTAGCAGTGTCAAGATTATGGATTTAATAGTGCAGCTCAGGGGCTTACACAGGCTTATGAAAATTCATTTGTTTCACTAAAAATGGAACGAAAGTTGGTGCATACTACATGAAATTGAAATGTCAGCAACACCAGTATTTTAGAGGAGGGAATTCATATTCTTAAGATTGGACTTTTAGAATAATCAGGCAAGGTTTGTTACCCACTCCAGGAGGGGCCAGAAGACACAACCTTTCCCATGACTGTGAGAAACATTTGGAAATTGAGCCATAAAATTACCCTCCCTGCCTTACTGTTTTTTTAAAAATTTTCTTTTTGTTGCTTTGTTTTTGCCTATTGACAAAGGATCTCCCTATGTAGCTCAGGCTGCCCTTAAATTCCTTATGTAGCCCAGGCTGGCCTCAAACTTGTGGTGATCCTCTGCCTCAGCCTTTTGAATGTTAGGATTGGAGGTGTGCACTTAAGAGGAGATGTCTGTCTTGGCTAACAGCAAGCCATAGCATTTGTGTATGTGTGTGTGTGTGTGTGTGTGTGTGTGCGCATGTGCGTGTGTGTGTGTTTGAGACAAGTGTCTCACTATGCAGTTCAGGCTGGCCTTGAGCTCACCTGGTAGTCCAGGTTGGTCTGAAACTCACAATAATCCTCCTGCCTCAGCTTCTTGAGTGCTGGGATTACAGGTGTGTGCCACCACGCCTGGCTTGCCACAGAATTTTTTTTTTTATTTTAAAGACAAAAGAATGGAGACATACAAACCAGAATAACACAAAAACAATAAAGCAAATACAAAATTATAGAGAAGATAGTAGGGAATTAGCACTGGATACCGTATTATACAATGTTATCTTCGTATTTGTTACTCAGTTATGCACATGATGGCTCGTTTGATTAATCAGTTTTCTCCACCTTCATCTCTGTTGTTCTCCCACTCAGTCAGTCGTCTTCCCTCTTGTAATAGCTGTACTTTTTGGTTTATTTACTCCCTCGGGCTCTCACACTGGGAAGAGACACGGCTGCTTCAAATTATGCTGTAACAAACATGTGCACACAAATTGCTATGGCAGGAGGTGGAAAAGCACCCGTCCACAAAGACGGTAGATAGGCAGGGAACCAGGTTCACTATGGTCAAGCCCCCACTGACAAGCCCCGAAGGTCATCGGGGGTCTGGTCCAGTCAGCGGGGTTACCCCATGAACCGCCAGGCTCCGCCTTGATGCAGTGCGCCCGGAGGCCTGGTCAAGTCCATTGCCACAGAATTTTTGAGAGCCTCTTTGTTGCTCTTCTTGGTAGGTTGGTTGTACAAATGAGGACCATAACTGTCACAAATAGATCCTTATTTTGTTATGAATATATTCATGTGTGTGTGTGTTTGTGTGTGTATGTATATATATATACACACACATTCACATATATATGTATATATATATATATATATATATATATATATATTTAAATCAAATTTTTGAGACTGAGAGATCTCTGTAATAAAGGGTTTGTTAAACTGTTGCAAAAATAAAAGGATCGGTCCTGGGACAAAGTCCCTAAGTCACAAGTGGC
The DNA here is from genome assembly GCA_004027595.1 of Dinomys branickii. Taxonomy (NCBI): domain Eukaryota; kingdom Metazoa; phylum Chordata; class Mammalia; order Rodentia; family Dinomyidae; genus Dinomys; species Dinomys branickii. Next base: position 8,123 of record PVLD010034533.1, on the reverse strand, counting down.
AGTAGACAGTCAAAGTAGTTCTGATAAAACTATGGGGATATTGATAAGATAGTTTTAGCACAAAAGGATGTTGAGCGGTTTTTCTACTCCTCTCCTCCTCCCCCCTCCTCCCCCCTCCTCCCCCCTCTCCCCCCTTCTTTTTCTTGTCTTTATGAGGCAGCACTTCACTATGCAGTTCAGGCTGGCCTTGAGCTCACTGTGTAGCCCAGGCTGGTCTCAAACTTGTAACAATCCTCCTGCCTCAGCCTCCCAAGTGCTGGGATTATAGGCATATGCCACCATGCCTGGCTAGCCTTAAACTTCTGATCTTTCTGCATATACCTCCTGAGTATCTGGGATTGCAGATGTGTCACCATGCCTAGCAAATAAACTCATTGCATGTGGACCTCCATTCTCTGGTCTGTGACTTAGTTTAGAACATTTGAGAATTCTTCTCTTACCAATATATAATGTACATTTTTTTTGGTATAGGGAATTGAACTCATGACCTCAGCCTTGCCAGGTAAGTGCTTATGCTGCTGAGCTATATCCCCAGCCCTTATATAATGTACTTATAAATTGTATACATAGAAAATTTCTTGGTTTTCTCCCTTTTCCTAATCATATAGGATATATTAACTTAATATCATAATATTTAAGTATTGTTAATTTAACATCATAGCATTTAAGTTCCGGGTTGTCACAGAGAGGAGTAAACCTTACCCAAGGACTTTACCTCCTCTTATAGGGAGGGAGTTGGTGAGTTTTGTGTGTGTGAAGCATTCTTTAAAAGATGAGTATGGGGCCAGGGATGTAGCTCAGTGGCACAGCACCTGCCTGGCAAGCGCATGGTCCTGAGTTTGATTGCCGATACCAAAAAATATAAAGGTGAGTGTGGCTGCCGGCTTCACAAAGGGCAGACGTGTATTGCTAATTTTATGTGCCTACTTCACTGGGACAGAGAATACTCAAACATTTGATCAGGCATGATTCTGTGTGTCTGTGAGGTTTCTGATGAGACAAACATTTGAATCGATAGACTGTATAAAAAGATTCTTGGCCAGGTGTGGTGGTGCATGCCTGTAATCCCAGCACTCAGGAGGCTGAGGCAGGAGGATTGTTGCGAGTTTGAGGCCAGCCTGGGCTACAAAGCAAGCTCAAGGCTGGCCTGAACTTCATAGCAAGACCCTGTCTCAAACAGACCAAAAATAAAATTCTGTTTCCTGATATAGCTCGACCTATCCAATTGTTTGAAGGTCTGACTAGAACAGGAAACTCATTCCTAGCTGTGAGGAAGAGGGAACCACTTTTGTCTGCCTAGAGCTAGGACAGTGGTTAGTGTTCTGCCTTTGAACTTTTTTTTTTTGTCTGAGACAGGGTCTCACTACACAGTTCAGGCTGGCCTTGAGCTCACTTTTTTGTCCTCAAACATGCAATGATTCTCCTGCCTCAGCCTCGCAAGTGCTGGGATTATAGGTTTGTGCCACCATGCCCGGCTCTGCCTTTGGATTTGAATATGTTCTTCCTAGATCTTGAGCCCCTAGGTACAGTATTCTGCCTGTCCTGGGCTTCCACTTGGGTGACTACACAGCTGAGCACTTCTTGGCTGCCATAATTATGTGAGAAGTTCCCAAAAATAATAAATCAATTGTTCTCCAAGCGTGGTGGTGCGCAGCTGTTGAGTTCGAGGCCAGCCTGGGATACACAGTGAACTCAAGGTCAGTCTGAACTACATAGTGAGACCCTGTCTCAGTACAACAAACAAAGAAAAATAAATAAATTTTTCTCACTCTTCCTCCCACCCCCACAAACACACACCAATGTAGTAAGAATCATGAATTACGTGAATGCTAATGTTTTGAATTAGAGATTATATTTATTTTATTTACTTTTTGTATTTTTGAGACAGGGTCTCGCTATCCAGGCTGGCCTTGAGCTCACTATGTAGCCCAGGTTGGCCTCCAACTTGAGGCCATCTTCCTGTGCCCAGCTGATTATTTTATTTATCATGAGAATTATTATTGATGTTTTTAAAAATGCGGAACGCTTTACCAATTTGCATGTCACCCTTGTCCAGAGGCCATGCTAATCTTCTCTGTATTGTTCCAATCTTAGTATATGTGCTGCCGAAGTGAGCACTATCATGAGAATTATTATGAAGTTGATGGTAAACACTGCATGATGAGATTTGATCATTTTTATGGAGAAAACTTGTACAAAGAAAGCCAGAATTAGCCAGGCATGGTGGCACACACCTGTAACCCCAGCACTTGGGAGACTGAGGCAGGAGGATCACCCCAAGTTTGAGGCCAGCTTGGGCTACATAGTGAGACACTGTTTCAAAAAAAAAAAAAAAAGAAGAAGAAGAAAAAAGAAGCCAGAGTTATGGAAATACTTCCTAGGGTTTTTACAAGGCAAGGAACATAATCATCCCTTCCCCCAAATGCTAGAGATCAAACCCAAAGTGTTGTGCATGGGAAGACTCTGCCGACTGAGCTATACTCCACACCCTGGTTCAACTTTAAAGGTGTGAATTGGACAGCAGTTTTTTTTCTTTTTGTCTTTTTGTGATAGGGTCTTGCTCTGCAGTTCAGGCGGCCCTTGAGCTCACTTCGTAGCCTAAGTTGGTCTTGAACTCGCAATGATCCTCCTGCCTCAGCCTCCCGAGTACTGGGATTACAAGCATGGATCACCATGCCCAGCATTTTTCTTAAAATTTGGTATTTGTAGTGATTTTAACTCTTCCATGCATTGAAGAAATATTGCATTATTTTTCAAAACCAAGTAATACCAAAGGATAAAGCAAAGAGATTTGGAAAATTAACTAGTATAGACTGATTTAACATTAGTGAAATAGTTGATGACCTTGGTATGCACATCTGTGAGGTTCTGAAATTTTATTTTCCGCCCAAGATTTGGCTGCAGAAAATCTATGCATTTATTTCTTCTTGAAATATAATTTGAGTTGAATTTTAATTTATTACATTTTTCTTGTGGATTAAACCCAAGGAACACCTAGTAATATCTTCAGCCCTTTTTATTTTTTGAATTTTGAGTCAAGGTTTCACTAAGTTGCCAGGTTGGCCTCACACTTATGATCTTCCTCCCTTAGTCTTCCAAGGATCTGGTATTACAGGTACCTACCAGAGTGACTTATCTAATTACACATTCTTAAAATAAATTAAACAAACTGCAGTGCAGGAGTACACTGTGATTGTGGTGCTGGAATTTGAACCCAAGGCCTCCACACTAACCTACATCCTTACTCTGTTTTTATGTTTTATTTTAAACTGGAGTTTCACTAAATCACTAAGTTGCCTAGGCTGGGCTTGAGCTCAAGATCCTCCTGCCTCAGCCTCCTATGAGTGCTATAATTACAGGCATGTGCAACCATGGCAGGCAAAGATGAATTATTAAAATGCAGCATCCTTTGTGGGTTTTTAAAATTTAAATTAATATGCTGAGCTTGGCGAAATTGATTCAAAATCTCATCTCCCATCCTGTCCTATGGGACTAACGTGTCTGATTTTTGTTGAAAATGAAACATAGGAACAATTCAGGTATACATTATACCCCAACGAATCTAGATTAGGTACATTAACAAGCAGGAAGCAAGTCTGCTTGTTGCCCATATGCACTGTAGAATGGTACACACAGCCTGGCATTCCTTCACTGTCCCCACAGGTGCATGCAGCACTGCACAAGGGCTGTAGGCCCCTGCACTGAGGTGTGATTTTAGCCCTTTTTAAAAATTTTTTTGAGACAAGTTCTTCCTAAATTGCTAAGTTGCCCGAGGTGGGCTTGAATTCGTGCCTTTCCTCACTCTGCCTCCCAGAGTGCTGGTATTAGAGTGTGTGCTGCCATGCCCGACCCATTACATTGTATTTTGTTTAAAGTGCTTGAATCATGTTATTTTTAAAATGGTCTCATATATATTAGGCAATAAAAGGGTGACATTGATTGTAGAGAATTTAAAAACAATAAAACTGGGTAAAGTTGGTCTCATTTATTATTACCACGTACCAACAACCATTAAAATGTTAGTGGTAAAATATTCCTCCCACCATAAAATCTTTTGCTGATTTAGGTACTTAGCAACTACTGTGATTATTGTTGCGTTTTAATACTATGTATGAAAGCTTCAGTTTAGCACATTTTTATTATTTATCTACAAATAAACTCTGTATTCTGCACAAAAGCTAATTTGGAGAGTTCCCGGTTTACAGTTAGTGCAGAATGAGCAATGCATGCGTTTTCAAGATGAATGATTTGCAATAGTTCAAGCTCTCCTCAGGCAGTTACCTTCAGTCCCTGTGATAGTGCATATTGCTTCTTTTAAGCAGCATGGATTTGATAGTGCCAGATGGAGTGGTGCACACCTGTAACCCCAGAACTTGGGAGGCTGAGGCAGGAGAACTCCTGCAAGTTCCAGGCTAGCCTGGGATATGTAATGAATCAAGGCTAGCCTGAAATAAATAGCTGGACCCTATCCCAAAAAACAAACAAGATTTGATATAAACAATGATGTACACTTTTTAGCAAGGTGAATCATTTCTTTCAACCAGAAGAGGTCTTGCTTAGACTTTCTGAAGGTTTCAGTTCCCATTTCAGATCTTTCCTGGGTTCAAGGTACCCACCTCTCTCCTTTTTGTCCTTCTCATATTGCTGTATTTCTTAGTCTAGGTGGGATTTCTCCAAGAGGTTCACTCCTCTGCTTCCTATCCGGTCGCCATCTTAGCAAGGTGAATCAAATGAACTTTATTTACTTCAACTTTTCACTCTGTGACCATTCATAGTTTGAGTCTAAAATTTAAAACTGAGAGAGTGTGAACTGCAAGATGCAATATCTTTGTATGGGAAATGCTTGTGTTAATATGTGGACTATTTCACTGAATCTAAGTAATATCTTTAAAATGAAAATGATTTTTAAATTTCTCAAGTCTGAACAACTCAAGAAAACAATTGTTAATTATTATATGGTTACTACTGGAAACAATGGAATGTAGGAGGGACTGGAGGTTAACAGGACCTGCTCAGAGGGTCAGACAGGGCAAAGTAGACTTTGTGTGGTGGTTTGGCTGAAACATTGACTTCCCAGCTCAGATCTCCAGCCGTGCCATCCTCTTGTGGAGCATTTTCCTGGCTTTTAGAGATGTAGCTCCACAGTCCAGTGCTTACCTGTTGTGCTCAAGGCCCTAGGTTCAATCCCAAGCGTCAGGAAAAAAGTTCAACCTCACTAGCAATCAGGCAAACAGAAATTGATATACGAAAAAAAAAAAAGCAAAAAGACAAAAAAAGAAATTGATATGCAGAGGTGCCCGTCTGTTCCTGCTTTTCCATGCTGATGGCACATTTACGTACTTGGAATTGACCCTGGTGGTTGCTACTCAGTAGTTACCCGCTTTCCCCTTCTGTGTTTGCCAAAGTCTTAGTTTTGTTCCAGGATTTGCTGTTAGCTCTTGGGATTGAGGAAGGGGAATCCTGGTGTCACCATGGGTTCCTTCCCTTTCACAGAGATTGATTCTTTCAGGTTAGCACATGACTTCGTCCTGGTTAGTAGCTACCTAGAGGGAAATTGCGCGCGTGCGTGCGTGCGTGCGTGCGTGTGTGTGTGTGTGTGTGTGTACATGCATAGGGTAAGAAGATAGGCAGAGGTTTTCTTTATTAATTAAAAGTGATATGGAAGGACATGGTGGTGCATGCCTATAATCCCAGCACTCAGGAAGCTGAGGCAGGAGGATCACTGGGAGTCCAGGCCAGTCTGGGCTACAAACTGAGTTCAAGGCCGGGCTGAGCTGCATAGCAAAACCCTTCTCACCCCCTCCCCCCAAAAAAAGAAAGAAAGAAAAAGAAACTACTTTTTAAAACTTTTTATATGAGTCTTCCGTTATTTGCAGTCAGACTGTTCTAAATTATAGAGTACTTTTCTGTAGCTGCATCTTGTTTGAAGTAAGTGAAAAATTAAATTTTTTCTTTAGAAAAATTAAAAGATTCCTCCATTTACAAAATCCTAGGCAACTTTTTATGTTAAAGTAACTGAATAAGTAGTGGGATTCTTTTAAGTAGCAAGCTTTATGCATAGTGAGTACATGCAAAATACTTAGCAGTTATTGGACACTTAGGTGCCGCTCAAAAAAGTGTTCATTTCCCCTTTCTACTTGAAGGACTTTTAAAATATGTAGTTTCTGCTGAGCATGGTGCACATTCCTGTCATTCTAGAACTCAGGAAGCTGAGGCAGGAGGATCACCACGAGTTCAAGGACACCCTTTGCTACATAGTAAGTTCAATTCCAGCCTGGATTCCATGGCAAGACCTTGTCTCAAAACAAACAAACAAACAAACAAACAAACAAACAAATCAAAACCAAAACTGTGTAGTTTCCCCAAATTCTACTTAAATAAAACATCCAAAGTCACATGTGTTTTATTCACTAGCAGAACTGCCATAGAGGATAAACACCACCAGCTTGAGACAGACTTGGCGAGCGTGAATGCCGAGACCTCGGCTGGGAAGTTCAAACGGAACGTGTTGCTCTGAGCTGCCAGGGGAGACGCAGTAGGGTGGCCCAAACTGCCGTGGCGAGACGCGGTAAAGCCCCGAACGCTGGGCACCAGAGACGCTCCGCGCGGGAAGGGGGCTTGGCTGGGTCCGAGCGCCCTGGGGGCACAGCCAGCTAGATCCCTCCCGCCTCCCGAACCGGCACAGCTTTCCAGCGATTCCCGTCAGAAATCGGCTTTTTAGCAGCGGCAATGCCGGGAGGGTCTCAGATCTCACGCGCATCGGGCAGGCTACGCAGCCAAGGCCCTCAGCGACCTGCAGTCCACGGCTGAGGCGGCATGAGGAGCACAGAGGAGCGGAGCATCCCGCTCCCTCCCCAAGACCCGGAGAGCGCCAGGAAGCAGAAGTGGTGGGGAGCGGCGGATCGCGAGCATAGCGCAAAAAACTGGCACTTTGGAACCTTCCTGCCGGCAGGGACTCCGAAAACTGGTGAGCTATCTGTGCTCAAGACCGGATCACCGAGTGGGGGAGGAGATCCGTCCCTATACCTGCAGGGAACCATAGGAGGGCGGGGGAGCGGTCTTACACACCCCACCCAGGTCTCTCGGTAGGGAGTAGGCACCTGAGAAACCAGCACCTGAACAGCCTTTCAAGTGGAACTCTCAACAGAAAGCTTAAGGGACATTCTCCCCCAAAGAGAAGGAGTCATTGGAGCAGCCTCTGCAGCAGACCTTTGCTGGTGAACTGCCCGGGTAATTAATTGCTCAATATTTTGAATCTGATACCCAAAAATGGGAAGACAAAAGAACAAAACGCAGTCTCAGAACTCAGCCCCACCCAGAACAAGTCCTGAATGGGAGGATACAGAGGAACCAGGAAGCCACATACCTGCAAGTTAGGAAACGATTGCATCCGAAATGAAGCAACTCCAACAGGCCATAGAAGAGCTTAAAGCAGAAATAAGCCACATACCTGGAATGATCTCTCAGATAAAAAATGAACTGAAAACTATAATGGAAGAAATGTTGCGTACACATAGAGAAGAAATAGATAAAAGATTAGAAGAAAATAGGAAACAAATGGAAATGTTACAAGAGCAATGTAGGAATGAATTACCAAGAATGAAACAGGTACAAAGAGATTGCCAGGATTTCAAAACTTCCATGGAAAGCTTGCAAAACTGCTTAAATGAAACCGAAGATAGAATTTCAGACCTTGAAGACAGCATGGCAGCTTATGAGCATGAAAGGAAGGATCTCATAAAATTATCAAAGACACAAGAAAAATCAATCCAACAGCTGCATGATGAGGCAAAATGCAATAATATTCGAATAATAGGAGTAAGTGAAACAGCAGGAGACCACACAGTCGATATAAAAAGAATATTTGCTGAAATAAGAGCAGAAAATTTCCCAAACAAGGTAAAAGATACCAAGGTACAGTTAATCGAGGCATATAGAACCCCAATGATCCATAACCCAAAGAAAAACACACACAGGCATATAATAGTCAAGATCCCAGATATGCAGCAAAAGAACACAATATTAAAAGCTGCTAGAGAAATGAAACAGATCACCTATAAAGGAAAGCCCATCAGAATCACAGCAGACTTCTCAACGGAAACCATGAAATCAAGAAGAGCTTG
>PVLD010034532.1:0-12575 GCA_004027595.1 Dinomys branickii | reverse complement strand
TTCTGTATTTCCTCAGTCGTTTTTGTACTAGCAGAAATGAAGATAACTTTATATTATACAGCATCCAGTGCAAATTCCCTACTATCTTATCTATAATTTGGTATTTCCTTTAATGTTTTTGTGTTAACTAATGTGAAGATAACTATGTAATACAACATCTAGTTCTAATTCCCTACTATATTCTGTATAACTTTGTATTGTCTGTATTGTTTATGGCTTTTCTGGTTCATATGTCTCCATTCTTTTGTCTTTAAAATAAAATTAAAAAAAAAAAAGAAAAAGCAGTAGAAGGTAAAAATTGGTATCACAGGAAATGTACATACAGTATGCCACAAAAAATATGAAAACAGGGAATTTGTAAGAAAATAATAGCTGATTTCATTGAAGAAGTGGTACTTGAACTAGGTGTTAAAGACAACAAAAATGACTCAAAAATGTTACAAAATATATCAATATATTCCTACATAAAGAATGACAGAAAATATATACTGAAAAATGAAGGAATATAAAGGACTTGAAAACGAGGATACAAAGGGAACTTTGTAAGCAAAGCTATCAGTGGGGGAAAGGAATCCAAAGCATATGCAACAAGTGTGGCAGATGCCATCTGAACCCTACCACATTCCAGGGTCCACCTCCCACACCAGAAGTCACCTGAGCTCTAAGTTCAGGCACATCAGAGCTTCTCAACCTAGACACTGTTGATATTGGGGAAATAGATAATTCTTTGCTGAAGGGGGTTGTCCTATAAATTACGTTTTTAGCAGCATCCCTCCCCTTAACCCCCTGGACACTAGCCAGTAGCCCTCTTCTTATTTCCCAGATGGAGCAACTAAAATGTTTCCAGACACCACCAAATGATGCCTAGGGAACAAAGCAACACCCCACAACCACCTCAAACCTAACCACCAGTTTGAGCTATAAACCAGCATCCAGCTTAAGTAGCTACATCTGCCTGCCTAAGTCCATTCTCTGGCATAGAGGAACCATGGCCAGTGCATAAAAAGGCTACACTGGCTGAAAGTGAAAGACCCCAAGCACAAAGGATAAGAGTGATGGATAAACAACATTCATTCCCCACTACATGACAGTGCTAAGGATTTAACCCCATCTGCCAACAGCAATAATCTACTCATTAATGCACGCTATTTTGATTTCTCTCCTTCCCTCATCTTTCTCCTCCCCTGGCCTTCACTGAGCTCTCAGGGATTGCCTCCCAAATAAACTGCATGCTCTCAAGTATTTGTTTCAGAGGCTGCTGTTTCTGAAATCGAAACAGATGTCTGGATGTTCAGTAAAGAAATGTATGTTCTTCATAGAGAAATGAAATGTTTACTATCTCACCCTACCTTCTGTGGTTTTTCAAAATCCCGTTTCTGATAGTTCTGTACATTCAACAGTGAGTCCACAGGAAGGTAGCACTCAATATGGGGCACTGAAGACCACTGACATGAGAAGGGCTTTGGTGTTTTTACCTCTATCTCACAATTAGTAAAGGAAGGCAGCATTCCTGAGCCCAAAAAACATGTAAAGGAACAACAACAACAACAAAAAAAAAACTGAACAAATGAACAAAGCAACCTAAAACAATAATCCAAGCTATTAAAGTTGCCTGACATACCAACCTAATCAAACCAAAAGCATAGCCTGAGCCCTGGGAGACTCTGGCTCAGGATTCAGTACGGACTGCCAGACATTTTTGCAAAGTACAGCAATTTCTTACAAGAGTTAGAACTGGTGGGGAATAAGGAGAGGAAGAGTGGAAAGCCTGGCCTTGAGGCCCAGACTAAAAAGTACAAGATGACCCTAAAACATCTGGTCATGCCAGAAAGCAAGAAAGCTATCAAAGACATTTGGAGTCATACTGCCAAGGCTCCACGGGCATCAAGAAGAGGGTCCCAGCCAGGAACAGTGGTGCCTGTCTGTAATACCAGCACTCAGGCAGCAGGGGCAGGAGGACTGCCACAAGTTTCAAGGCCAGCCTAAGCTACATAGTGAGTTCAAGGCCAACCTGAACCACATAGTGAAACCCTATCTCAAAAAGCCAAGAAAGAAAAAAAGAGGCTACCATTGGCCCAAGATGGTCAATTTAAACACCAGTAACAAGAGTAAATGTAGTGAAATGAAACATATCAAATGATTTTAAATCCATGAGTTAATGATTTAAAAAGAAAAAACTGTTATCCTTAGAAGATGCAAAGAAACTTATTCAATATTTTGTTGGTTTAAACACCACAAATTTTACTCATTGTGCAAAAGTTAGTAACACATTAGTACAGAAAAACACATAGCTTATAGCTTATCCTTTAAAACCAGAACAGCTAACTGAAGTGAAAAGTAGTACAGATTCTTATTTTTAATATAAAAAAAAAATCAAAAGTACACATTAGGAATTGAGTTGCTTTTCTTCTTTCTAGAGATGCAACATGGGTGTGCAGGTCAGTAATGGTCTACTAAACACTGTTCTACGTCAAAGCTGACAGATGACCAGTAGAGTCCACTGCCCCCATTTATGTTGAGCTGAAAAGGGGAGCACTATCTTGGCATAAGAGGTCTGGACAGGAAGAGGAAACTGCAGAGTCTCTACCTACCCCAACAGAAACCCAACAAAGTGGCTTACGCAGAAAGGATTTTAAGCTCTAGTCTATTTCTAGCACACAAATCCATTCACTGGTGCCAGTACAACAGGTGGTACACCAACATAGAAAGCATTTTTGCCTTCACAGCACTGACAAGAGCACAGAACATGTAATACTTTGATCTCAAATGGGTAATCACAGATATTCCAGGATCATATCCATTAGGTTAGCCTGAATTGCTATCTATACAAATATTTTCTGAAGATAATGTTTAAAAGAGAATGCTAGAAATGGGGAGACTACATCAGGACCAACAGAAGACAGGATTACAAGGACTGCAGATATGAGGCAAGGAGTTGGTTTTCAATAGTGCTTTCAGGTAAAGGACATGTCTCTCAGTTGCTTCTTCCAGCCAGGACAATGGTCATAGGGAATTCTGAGGCATCAGGCCAGGTGGCTGGCTCAGGTGAGTGACATCCTAGATTAATACTCCCTAACAAAAATCCCATTGAGGCGTAAGGACTGAAATTATGGCCTATGTGAAAAAAGGGAGAAGGAAAAAAAAGGCTGTACTATACAAAGGACTCATACAAAGCTTTCTGGGAAGGAGGTTTGGTGACAGTGGCCTTCTCCACACGGCCTACAGCCACATCAGCATGTAATAGTGTAGGAGCACCTGGGGAGAATGTTTGGCCCTAGGTTTGCTCCTGAGAAGCCTGACTCAAAAGCACCTGAGTGAGGCATCCAAATGGAGAGAATCACTAGGGTTACTGAATACAGGAAGGTATTTCAGGAGAACTGGGCCAGGAGGGTCGGGTCATGTTTTTGACCCAATACTTAATGTGACTGAGAGCTGCAGAACAACCAGTCTTTCCAAGATGTACTCTTCTGTTGTCATCAGCTGAAGTCTCTCTAAGCTTATTGGGCTGGTGACATCCAGAATGATACTACTCATTACCTACTGTTGTGGATTATTCTGGGAACCCGGCATAGCACAATAATGTCACCAATAAGCCACTGCTTAAAGCCTCCAGCCTTCTTTTCTGCTCTGTAGTCCAGAAACATTTCTTTAAAAGCCAGAAAAATTTATAAATGTGAGCAGCATGGTTGAAGATGTCACCAGTCCCTGCATCTTTATGGTGCTATAATGTAGCTGCACAAGCCACCATGAATCTGGGATCTACTCCAGTAGCTGTTCTTCACCATACTTTTCCACTAAAGACATACATCCATTAAAAAAGTGAGTGTGAGTTTATTCTACTCTGTGTCTTCAAACTCCTGGTAGTACTTGCTCGTGAAATTTCTCTGTAATAATCAGAACTCATCATCCATGATAACGTCCCCTAAATATCCAACCACAGCATTAAGTTCTGCAGCAGAGGCAAAGAAAGACTGCACTAAGCTCCTGCAGGGCACCCACTGGCGTGGAGCCACACCTACCTGTGCAGGGCACCCAGCCTCTTACCGCCCGCAGGAAGAGGTGCAGGCTCAGCCCCTCTGCCTAAAGACCAGCTTCAGGCTCTTGGGTCCCCTCACCTGGCCAGGTAGTTACTCATTATTTTGAAAACCAGAACATAAAGGGAAAATATCAGCATTTATCCTATCTTAAAGAGATTATACTCAGTATTAACAAATAGGCTGCTGTCATTATCTATAATTTCTTCACCCAGATGATTATTGTGGTAATTCTAATAAAAACATTTATCAAAAATGATTACCACTATAAAAGGAATTTTGGTGTGGGTAACTGATTCAGATAGGAATTCTGCTGAAAGTTCCTTTCACTATGAAACTGTTACGCAGATTAGGAAATAGTTTGCTTCTACAAAAAAAATTTGAATGAGCAATATAATGTCTTGCAGATAATAAGATTTCAGTTAATATTGTAATAGTAACCATAAGCAACTTACCATGGATGCTACTAAAGAAAATGCTATAATCAGTAGTAAATTAGATGACATCAAAAGGTCTTCCATTCTAAAAATGCATAGCTCTTTCCCTTCAGTTAATTACATGGATAACATGACATGACTCTGACAGATTCATGTTTCTTAAGAGATTTTGTAACAAGACTGACAGGTAAAGGTAGAATATTGTATTTTAATTAAGTTTACTTCTGATCGCGCATGTGTGTGTGTGCGTATGTGTGTGTTTCTGGAGACTGAACCCTGGGCCTCACACATGCTGGTGAATATCCTACCACTGAACTATATTCCAAGCCCTTTTTACTTTGAGACAGGGCCATGATAAGTTGCCGAGCATGGCATCCAACTTGTAATCTACCTACCTCAGCCTCCTGAGTATCCGGAATTACAGATAAGTTCGATCACACCCAAGTCATATAAAATTTCTTTCAGATTGCTCCTGTTTCATAAATTAAGCTGGGTAGCTCTTTAAAGCATATAACAAAGTTAAAATTTTTGATAATTTCATTTCTAAAAAATTTTTAAATGAAAACCCAATTTTTCACTCATGAACACTCAGAGTTTTGCTATATACATCTCATCCACCTTATCACCTAGACTTTTAAGCTATCTTGACTCGTAAGTTTTCTTTCCTCTTCTTTCCCATATTAAAGAAAAACTAAAGGATTTTAGAAAATAATTCAAAATTGTTGCTTAATTTACAAATCAAAAAGATATAATTAAGTAAAAATGTCTCAAGTCAGGTAATAGATCAGAACTGAAAATCTATACAACAGATGATTACCTGACAACTAGTCTGAAAAACACATACAGTAAAACACAGCATTTAAAAGATTCTTCTCTACATCTCAAAGCTGAAACTGAGTGCTCATCTCACATAAATCTGATTCACTTCCCACCCTATTTTCATCAATTTCTGCTTGTAATTTCTGTCCTTAGAAGCAAAACAAAAACTAACAACCAACAACCAACAAGTTGTTACTCTTCAAGTGTCTCAGAGATAACCACCCAAGAACTAAGGTTTTTTCAGTTAGCTTCCTGCTATGGTTTGGAATGGGAGATGGTGCAGAGGTAAAAGGTAAGGCCAAGTGGTTAGTGTTCAAGTCACGGGGGAGTGCCATTTAAGGGGACAGTGGGGCCCAGCCCTCCCTTTTCCTCTCTTAAACTTTCTGGATATGAGGTAAGTGGTTTTTGTTCTGTCATGTGCTTCTCCTGTGATGTGCTGCCTTGCCACAGACCCAAAAGAAATGGAGTCAATAGATATGGACTAAAACATCCAAAACTGTCACTAGAACTTTTTTTTTTTTTTTTTTTTTTTGCGGTACTGGGGATCGAACTCAGGACCCTGCGCTTGCTAGGCAAGCGCTTATTCCACTGAGCTATATCCCCAGCCCCAAAACTGTCACTAGAAAGTAACCATTTCCCTTTGTAAAATGATTATCTTAAGTATTTGTTACGCTGATGAAAACTAACACCCTTCCCTATCAGACAGCAGCCAACTGACCTGTGTCACCTTTCCAACTGACATGGCAGCAGGCATTAGTACTTGCCGCTGTGTCTACTTCCTATCTGGCAATGCCACGGCTAGATTTTTGTTTGCTGCACAACTTTCTGACTTGGAGCTGCTGCTTCTTCTTGATTTCCTCTTACCTACTTTTGCTGAGTAGCAGACCATTAGTGTAAGGTAATAAAAGATGGTGTTTATTTCTTAACATGCTACAGAGGATAATATATTACAGTGGGGGAAAAAAAACAGTACAGTTTGACTCAAAAGGTCTGGATTTGAGTTGTGGGTCTCTGACTGCCCAGTTATGTGACCTCAAGCTAGTCGCTGAGGCTTTGTGAACCCTTTCTTATATGCAAAGCAAGATATCTGTCCCTCAGAAAGTTGCTGGGAGATTAAAATGAGATCATTTAAACTAATCTATTTTGGAAAATAGTGCTATTCAATTGTAAATACTTCTTTCTAATTCCCAGCTGAATTGCACAATCCAAAAATGCAAGGCTGATGTGGCACAGTTTGACAGAAACAACACTTGCCAAAAAATCAGGAGAAATAACCACAGAATGCCAGATGGGGAGAAGAAAACCACACCAATCATTCTTTCAATTCTGAGTTCACTGTTTAACAATGAGTCTTTTGCTGACTCCATACACAGGCAAAAACCAGAACACCAGCAGCAGGATCAGACTTCCACACAAAGGACAATCTTGTGCCGGGCCTCGTGCTTCAGCTTCCACAAACTAGTGCCTAAAAGATCTTGTAAAACTCCACTCACTTTCATAAACTTTGTAAAAACCAAGCATTAGCCTGTGGAATTCATGAAAAAAACTAAATAATACTTCCTACTGTCAACTCTCAAATGTCCAATTAATAGATCAAAAAGATGGTTTTAAGAAGTGGTATGAAGGATCCTTTGAGTTCACACATGACAGAACTAAACAATAAACCTAACAATGAACAAAAGTAAGCCCAATAATCCACGGAAGCCAGGGTAGGAAAACACCTATTGAAATAAAATATTAAAATGCTTAAAAACAAGGGTGAATACATTAAAATTCTTCAAAAGCGAGTATAAGAAAATATTTCTCAGAGATAAGGACTAAGAAAATACAAATAAACTGAAACCTAAGCAAAGCAAGCAAGCTGTAGCCAACATTTAGAGAAAGTACAAAAAGAAACAAAAAACAGAAAGTAATGCTGTCACAATGGCAATCTTTCCAATTAACTCAAGTTAATGGTAACAAGGACAAAGACAGTAATGCTCCTGCCAGGAAAGTGATGCAAGTCAGAAAGAAGCAAATCATGTAGGACCTGTAAGAGTGAATTATGTACATGTGCTGCAATCTTCAGGGTGAGGGTGTGAAGGGGAGCAAAATACAAGCCACCACATTTCAGAAGTACCAAGGTCACTCCAAAATAATAGAAAAAAAAGATAAAATATTAAAATACAATGAAATGACAGCAAATGCAATACAATTGACTTCCCTTATAACACAGAGGAAAGTCTGTATTCTGACTACAGTAAAAGAGATTAAGGTTTCATATATTATGGTTTTCCTGTCATAAAAGCACTGTTCTTTTATCCAGTAATATTATACTAATGAGACTCTGTGGCCTCTCTCCTTACAAAATATTAATTAAAAGATTGAAGCAACAAATTAAGTATCTCATTTCACAAAACAGAAAACTCTCAAAAACCTGCAGGATCCCTAGGCTCCAAAAGGACTGCATTTAGACATGCAGTGTGAATTCCTTCGTGGGAATGATAAGCAGTCTTGCATGGAGCTCCTGACCAGACCACTGGATACTACAGAAAACAATTCTTCCTTTTATAGAAGCAATTTTGCCACTCAATTACCAACACTTGTTGAGCTCTCTGTTTGGACAAAAGCCTCTAAAGCTTCATAACCAAACTATAGACTCCCCTCTCCTCTCAAAAAGCTGCTACTTACAAAATCTAGTAGGAAAGATCTTTCCATTATACAAACCACAAACGGTTCTCTTGGGTTATACACAGTCCTCAAGAGTCACTTTGAGGTTCAGAACTCATTGACAGAGAGCCATAGTGACCCAAAGTATTCCTCTGGAAAGAACCTCTCTACTTCTGCACAGTTCACAGGACTCCATAGTTAAGACTGTGCAAAAATATTCTCCTCAGGCAGACCACATCACTCATCACATACAATGATAAAATAACAAGCATCTGTCTTTCCTCACAAGAGTATTTATTAAAGCCAGAGTGCTGAGGACCAGTAATCTCTGCTGTCTTTGATACTCTTCAATAGGCAGCCAGACCCTCCGCCCACCTTCTAACCCCTAGCAGATCACCTCAACTCCGACCTCATTCAGATACATATATATAATTGCTATAGGTCATCACATGTGAATTCCCCACTTCTTTTCAAAACACATCCATTTGGTTCTAATCCTTTAATCTTGTCCTTTCCCTCAAGAGACTAAACCTCTATGTCTCTGCTCCCATTCCCATCTTGTTTTCCCTGCTACAGGTTCTTGTTCCCCCACTGTTCTTCAGGGTCTATGTTCCAATTATAGTACTATTGCTACTGACCAAACTACCATAAAACTCAGAGGCTTAAAATGACCATCATGTTATCAAGCTCACAGGTTCAGTGGGTTAGATACAGGCAGAATGTAGATGGGTAATTCTTTCACTCCTCACAGCACTGACTGAGGTCAGTCGATAGTGCTCAGCTGGTAGAATTCAGATAATTTTAAGGGTCTAATATACTTTCATGCACATCTGGTTCTTGGGCTGGGATAACTCCGCAACAATTGCCAACTGCAGCGCCTGCATGTGGCGTCTTCATGTGGTTTGGCTACCGGACAACATGGCAACCTCAAAGTAGTCAGATGTCTTATGCAGGGGCACAGGGCCCCAAATACTGCACAAGTATTCCTGCCAGCAAGATGAAAGCTGCCCTGCCTTTATAACCAAGCCTCAGTAGCCATGTTGTGTTGGGAGCTGCTGAAGCTGGGAAGTAATTACATGTGCAGGACAAAGCCAACCCAAGAACACGGGACTCCGAGAACACGGGAGCTCCTTGAAGCACGTAACAAGCCATTTTAGCTTGTTAACTGATTGCTGGGCAGGGAGCTGGAAATTACCCGAACTCTCAAGGGTATAAATAAGTGATCTACTGTTCTTGGGCAGTTCCCCTTCTCCACTCAGGAGAGAGAGGACCTCCACCTGATCCCAGCTTTTTGTCCATTTTTTCCTCATTCTCGCTGCTGTTCCTTCCCAGGGTACAGCAAGAACCCAAAGGATCCATACAATGGAGCAAAATTTGCATCATACTCTATTGGTCGAAACAGTCACAAGCCCACCAAGATTAAAAAGGAGGGAACTTATACTCCAATCCATGAAACAGGGAACAGTATAGACTACGTGAGGTAAAAGACACCGCTGTGCTACCTTTGGAAAATACAACCTCTCACAGCCTCTTACTTCACTGACAACCTGCTTTCATTCTGAAGTTATGTTCGGTTCTGCTAACTCCACAGTTAGTGCTGTCCCTAGTAGCTACTTTCATTTGAATATGGCTTCTCTGCAACGGTTGATGTTCTGGAAGCTTGGTCCCGATTATAACAGTGTATAAGTGGTAACGGAAGGTAATTAGGTCACAGGGGCTTCACCCTCAGGAACAGCTTACAGTTGTCTTGAAGATATGCATCAGATCTCATGAGATGTCTCAGTTCCTGAAAATAAGGATTATTATTAGCAAACATATCCCTGCCAGCTTGAAGCACCAGAGATACATGCAGGCCTGTCCCATCAGGCAGTTTTTCCACCAGTGCTACGTGCATGCCACCCGACAGGACAGTTATGCATGTACCACTTGGTGGTCCAAAGGTGCTGTGCAGTAAAATATTAATTACAGCCCCATCATGAATGTGTTAAATCCCTCTTCTGTACATGGCTCTTTCACACGGAAATCGCCATTGCAATGTCATCTGCCATTAGAGCCACAGAGATGCTGACACCATGCTCTTAAGCCCCTAAAACTGTAGGTTAAATAAACTTCTTTTCCTTATAAAGTACCCAGCCTCAGTTATTTTGTTATAATGAAAAACTAACTAAAACAGTAGCCTTATACACAGAAATAATGAAAAGGTAATTATAACCAGTTGGAAAGTAATTAGCAAAATTTAGGAGATAGAAACCAAATTATGAACTCAAAAAAAATGATTATGAGTTGACTACACTTGTAGGAACAAAATGTTCAAGAGGAAGATTGGGAGACAGACTGTAAAAGGCAGGTCAAGGATGAACTGTCAAACAAATCTAGTTTAGTAAAAATCAGGATAAAGAGAATGCTGTAAAGGTTATAACAGTATTGAATAAAGGAACCCTCAAATATTGTGCTTCAAAATTTGCCCTGAGTAGGCCCTCAACTAAATGGATGGAAATGGATGAATTATGAACTATAATATTTTGAGATGTGAGGAATTTTGTCTTTCTTTTGCACAAGAGATGGCCACCCTTGTAATTGCCTGGAAGTTGTTTTACCCAAGTATAGTGATATTACTATACTTCAAAAAAACAGAGCAGGGGAGATGGGAATAGCGATAAGGAGATTTTTTTAATTAACTGAAAAAGACAATTTTGCAATTTGCTATACAAATTGATTTTAACATTAAGTTGCATCATCCTTTTTTGGTGGGCGTGGGGGTCCTTTAGAGACAGTTTCACTATGTTGTTCAACCTCACTTTGAACTCACTATGCAGACCAGGCCTCAAACTCACTTTGATCCTCCTGCCTCAGCCTCTTGAGTGCTAGGATTACAGTTATGTGCCACCACACCCAGCTGATGCATCATTCTTTAACCATGACAGATTTTAGGCATATTGTCAAGTAATTCATTTTATATCTAACTAATCATTTCCTGATATGCTTATCAGTTCCTTCTCAAGGACATATTCAAGTCCTACTACAATTAGGGTAAATTCAATTTAATGTTTCCTTCCCAATGTACTACATTCATCATTATGTAATAAGAGTAACTTGTTTTTCACAAAGAAAAACTGCTAAGTCTTATGCTAGCCCAAACGTTGGGAAACTATTTTTGTGATTCTTTTCAAGTTCTTTCCATCTAGTATGTAAGTCAACCTGGTCAACCCACATAAACATAGTTCTCATTCCCTTTCTTGAATGTATAACTATATAGCAGCTTCCTTTCAAAGCTTTAGATACTTCCTTATTCCACTGATAAGAGTCCCAAAATCAATGTCTTTCCAGTTAAGACTTGCCACATAGGACATATTTTTCAATGAAGTTGTTTCACTCATTTAATAAACAAATACAGGAATCAAAATGGCAGAGTAGAAATCAGCAGTGAATTCAGCCTCTTCAAGACCCAAAACCCAGGTTATCTGGAAAATAACAACTGGTAAAGAGAAAACAAAGAGGTAAATCTCTGGGAATCAAGAAAGAACTGACAACCAAATCAGAAGCTATAGAGAAATTGCAGAAATGAACCACAATTCAGAGAAAAGAATGAAACAGCCTAGAGGCTCATCTTGGTTCCCAGGGAGGAGAACCCATCTCCACAGACACAAGGTCTCTAAGGTGAGAGGTCCAGGGAGAAATAAGAGACTGGGCTACCAACACTAGCCCAGGGAAAAGCCCACAATTATCATAAACTGCAATGATGTTTTACTCTCAAGTGACTCCTTCCCCACAACAGACAACCACTGGAGAAGAAATGCAGTGCAATGCCCACCATATTTCCAGAGACAATGTTTAATGAGGTGCCATTTCAGGAAGGAGTTGATTTCATATGACTAAGACCCAAAACAACTAAAAAACAACTTCATTTCAGGGTTATTCATGTAACCTTCCCACAGTGACTGGTGTAGATACAGCCATGGGGCACAGTTGTGAAAGGATACTGGCTAGACATTGACCCTGTGAGAAGTTTACACTCAGGCCCAGAAGGAAATGGGACCCTGCCTTCCATCATATTCTAGAGTGTCCCACACAACAATAACAACAGAATGCACATTCTTCTCAGGAATACATGGCACTTTCTCCAAAATGGACCATGTGCTACCTATAATGCATGCTTAAGTAAATGGAAAATTAACCCCTTAAATTAACCCATGAATATTATCAAATCATATATAATAAAACTAAAAATTAATAACAAAACCACAGAAAGTCAGCGGGCACATGGAAATTAAAGAATACCCTCTTGAAAAATCAAGAGAGAATTCCTAGACTCAAATAACAATGCAGGTATAACGTACCAGAACATATCAACACCATGAAAACAGTCTAAGAGTGAAGTTTATAGTTCTACATGTCCACATCAGAGAAACAAAAGTGCAAATTAAAAAAAAAAAATCCAGACTTCCGGGAAGATGGCGACCGGGTAGGCAGCAGAGAGAGAACCTCCCAGAGGATTACCACCCAAACAATGAAATATAACAATATGAAGACAGAAATAAGGACTTCCGGGAAGAAGTCGACCAGCCGAGAGAGCGAGTGTGGAGGGAAGAACGGCTTCAGCTCCTGAACCCGACAGAGAACGCGCTACTGGGACAAA
>PVLD010034531.1:0-12577 GCA_004027595.1 Dinomys branickii | reverse complement strand
GACCCAAGTCTATCATCATGCACCAAACTCAAGTCAAAATGGATCACAGATCTCAATATTAAAACAGAAACACTGAATCTATTGGAAGAGAAGTTAGGTAAAAATCTTGAAGACATAGGAGTAGGCAGAGTGTTCATGAACAAAAATGAAACTGCAAGGGAAACACTTCAAAGAATCAATAACTGGGACCTCATCTTACTGAAAAGTTTTTGCACATCTAAAGAAATCACCAACACAGTACAAAGAAAACCTACAGATTGGGAAAAAATCCTAACTGGCTGTCCCTTGGACAAAGGCCTTCTATCTAGAACACACAAAGAATTAAAAAACACGAACCTGTCCAAATTCAAAGACCCAATCCAGAAATGGGCATCTGAGATGAATACACACTTCTCAGATAAAGAAATACAGATGGCAAATAAATATATGAGAAAATGCTCTACATCTTCAGTCATTCAAGAAATGCAAATAAAAACAATATTGAGATTTCATCTCACCCCAGTAAGATTGGCCAGCATCAAGAAATCATCCAATAACAAATGCTGGTGAGGTAGTGGAGAAATAGGAACTCTGCTGCACTGCTGGTGGGAATGCAGACTGGTGAAACCACTGTGGAGATCGGTTTGGAGATTCCTCAAATTATTGTTTGCAGTTGACTTGATACTTTACACAGAAAACCTAAAAATTCCATCAAAGGACACATGAAATTAATAAGCAATTTCACAACTGGAGCAGAAGACAAAATCAGCACACCAAAGCAGCAGTGATTTTACAAAACCCCACAGAATGAAATTATGAAAACAACACCGACACCAATAGCATCCAGAAAAATGCAATGCTTAGAAATTAGACTTCACAAGAAAGTAAACAACTCTAAACTGAAAACTACTGTACTTTGAAAAAAGAAATTGAATAAAATATCAGAAAATGGAAAGATGTTGCTTTTCCTATATAGGCAAAACCAACATGATGCAAGTATTCCCCCAAAACTGATATAGAGATGTAATAAATATCTTCACTGTGTACTAAACTAAAGCATAGTTCATAGGTTTATCTATTAAAACATATGCACTTAACCCTGCTAGTGTATAAGGTAAGAAAAGATCTTGGTGTCAATGGTGTAAGCAATGACTTTCTGAACATAGCATCAATTGCATAAATAACAACAAGAATAAACAAATGAGATTATATCAAATTTAAAAGCTTCTTTATAGCAAAGGAAATAAACAGGAGGGGTAAGAGAATGCCAGCAGAATGGAAAATTTTTTTACCAACTACACCCCAGACAGAAGATTAATATATAAGACAGAAAGAACTTAAAGCTTTAAATGCCCCAAAATAAAAGACCCAATAAAATGGGCAACTAAAATGAATAAACACTAAATATTCAACATTTATGGCTATTAGCGATTGCAAAGTAAAACAATACTGAAATTCCATTTTGCTCCACAAAGAGTGGATACCTTTAAAATTCAAATAATAACAAAGGCTGTCATGACTGCCAGAAAGATGGTACATTTTTATAATGTTCATAAGAATGTATGTTAAATAACAATTATTAAAGTCAAAATACCAAAATTTGGTTCCCTCAAAAATCTAAAATTAGAGAAAAATGGAATATTAATTTTGTTATTTTCACTCAGTGAAATAGTATACAGCAAAAAAATATATCAAAATATTGTCAGTGATGAGTCTTTCAATGCTGATTCAAGTAGGAAAAGGAATACAGTATGTTTGTATTTATTTACATTTCATGAACAGGTCAAATCAAACAGTGTAATTTAGGGATATAGTTATACCGTATAAGTCTGTAAGTATAGCAAGTAAACCATTGTCATAAAACTCAGGTTAGTGATTTACCTTTCATGAATTATAAAGCTTTTATAAGGAGCAGCTATAAGATAGACAGTTCTGGAGTTTTGTTATTTTAACATTGAATGTGATTATATTTGTTTTACTGTATGAAAATGTATTGAAATACAGACTATATTTTGTGCATTCATATATGTGTTATTTTCAGGTAATTTTTTTCAGGATAAAGAATATAAATAAAAGAAGACTACAAGAGTGAAAAATTTGTTTAAAAGTGTTGTTCTTTAAGAGGTACAGTGACATGTTGTAGTACCTGAAGTAATGTACAGAAACAAGGAAATGAAGCATTACGAAAGGAAGAGAAACCATATATTTATATGAAGGTAGCAACATTGAAGTACATTTGGAGCATTTCATGATAAGAAAAAAAACAACTTACTGAAATTCTGGATAAGTGGGAGAGGAAACATTTATTTTATAATGAGATGATTGTTTTTATTAAATAACGAGGATAATTCATACCCAGTATCAGAATGAAACTGCAATAAGGTTAGATAAGTTAGTTTCATAAATTTAAAGCTGATTCTTGTGCGGTTATTTTCACAGTGTTTCTGTAATGATATAATGTAAAACGGAATTTAACAACTTTAGAATGTAGATAATTAGTATGTAGGATAACTAATAGAAATGATGGAAATTTGAGTTGATATAAATCACCCAAACAGAGAAATAAAAAAGCTAAGTAGATACCGCAGTTGTGGAGAGTTCATTGATATGAATAGTTAACATGCATAAATAACACTAGTCACATTGTTGGATTTTGTCCCAAGGCTTGTATCATCTCTCTTAATAGAAAAGACATTCAACAACCCCTTCTATAAGTCACCTACTCAAAGATTCATTGGCTCATGGATCTACCTCATTAGAATGTATACTGCTTGAAAATTAAAGGTTCATTTCTTAAAATTTTTAAAGATTTAGAGCAACATGTTCCTGAAAATGGTAGTTTTACTTCTCAAGCTATGATTCTTCTCCACTTGTTTTGCTATATTTGCTGGATGATCTCACATTATCTTCAAATCATGATCTATACAGTGTTACTCTTTAGGTCCCCAAATTCATAGTCTGTTTGTGCTCTATGTTTCAGGGTTTGGAAATATCACTCAGCTAGTCATTCACAATTTTAAAGGCCCACATGTACATCATCTTGGTCTTTCCTTCATTTCTATATCCAGTGACAAATTCATGCTGAGTACAACTCTACAGGAACTTCCAGAATTCAGAGCAAATATTAGAAAATATTTTAGACAAGAAGCTTCACAGTATAGAAATGAGAGAATAATATTTTAGATTAGGAAAATAAAAAGTAATGAGGTAGAGAAGAGAAAATATCCAAGGCTACATGGACAGATTCTAGATATATACAAGATTCCAGATACAACATTCCAGATATGCACAAGATTCTAGATATATAGATTCTAGATATAGGCAGATTCTAGACATACAGAAGAGTGGAAATTTCCAAAGCTTAACGGTTTATGAGATTAATGGGGATAAAGGAGAGTAAACTGTCAAAAATAGGTGGACATACCATTTATTAAGAAATATTGAGAAATATTATATATAGGTATATATACATCTATACTATGGATATGTATATACAATATTGTGTGTGTGTGTACACACACACATACACATATCTATATGCCTATATATCTATATCGCAATCTATCTATCATTCTCTATATAGGTATAGATAGAGATCTAGATAAGCTGAGTTTGAAATGACAAGAACTGGTATTTATGGGGCAATTAGGTATGCCACTTATCATTTAAACAAAAGGAAAAAGACTGATATTCATTTTATTTCACTGAAGCCTTAAAGCATACATGAGATTTGTTTGAAAGAAAGTAGAGAACAGAAAAAGTTGATAATCAATCCGGAAGGAACATGACCTATTAAGAACCATGTAGCTTAAGGAGAAACTAGAAAAGTAAACAGAGATGGAGAGGTTATATAAATGAAATAAAACTAAGAGAATGTATCTTGGAAGACAAAGGAAAAGTTGAATGAACAGGGAATGTGCAATGCAACAAATGCTTCTGAGATGTTAACTTGAGAGCTGAGAAATGGTTATTTTCTTAATGAATCACTGTGGATTTTAAAACAAACTATATTGGATAAAGTCTAATTGGATAAATCAACCAGTGAGTTAGAGTTGAGAAAATCTATGAAATATTGGCTGTGAAGGGAAGTTTTGATGAAAATACATTTATAGAATTATGCATGTTCTCTTTGGTAAATTTGTCAGGCCAAAATACTGAGGTGAAAGTATGAAAAACATTATGCACACAGGTTCATCCAGTTTAATAGTTTTTCAGAAAATGAAAATGAAAACAGAGGGTGATTGGATGACTTTTGCACACTGGCCAGTCTTGCTGGCGTGAGATGAAATCTCAGTGTTGTTTTTATTTGCATTTCTCGAATGACTAAGGATGTGGAACATTTTCTCATATATTTCTTTGCCATTTGTATTTCTTTATCTGAGAAGTGTGTATTCATCTCAGATGCCCATTTCTGGATTGGGTCTTTGAATTTGGACAGGTACATGTTTTTTAATTCTTTGTATGATACACTTTGAAGATATCAACATGCAATGCAACAACTATTGTTGGTTTTCTGTTGCTTTGTCTAATTCAATTCTGATCATACTGTTATTGTGCTACTTTGTGTCTCTTTGTTAATGCTTTCCGTTTTTTTCCTTTTCTTTTCTTTTTCTGTTGTTGATGTAGTTCTTTTTCTTTCACACTTTAAAAAAAAAGAAAAATTATATTAAAAAATATGTAAGTAAGTATGTATGTATATGCAGCATATCTAACATAGTTGTACTACTGACTTAGCTCACTTTATTGTAAGGAATAGTTGATGATTAATTGTTTGATCAATTTTGTATGTCTATATCTATGTTCCTGAATATACACTTCGAAGTTATCAATATGTAAGGCAACAACCATTGTTGATTCCCTGTCACCTTGTCTGTAACTCAGTTTTGATTGTACTATTCTTATGCTACTTTGTGTCTGTTTGTTAATATGTTTTTGTTCTTTTGCTTTAAAAAGAAGAAAGCAGAAAGTGAAATAGTTTGGAATTTTGGCAAGAATTGTGTTAAGATATGAAAAATGAATCTAAGCTCAATACGTAGGAAAGAGAAAAAAGGTTTCATTAAATGGTATATAATGGCAGAACATATAGATATGGATCATGAAACTGAAGTACTGGTCACTAAACAATCATTTGACCACTCACTGCAGGGCTGAGAGTTATATAAATGGCACGTTCCAGGGTATGAATGTAGGAATATGTTGCTAAAAGAAAACAGAGGAAAATTAAATGGGCAGCAAAAAGTCAAAGATCTGAAAGTCTTCAAAGTCACTATCAGAGAAAAATATAACATCATGGCAAAAACAGAAGTAGAGTAATAACTAGGACCCTTGTGGTAATGACAGGAAAAATGAGGAGGGTAGCTAGGTAGTACGTGTGTCAAAAGACTAGATTATTTTTCATCTTTTATGCATACCAATGAAATAGAATGAGCACTGAACATGGAAAGGAATCTATGGAGGGAGAGGGCTCCATGCTCACATGGTAAAATACTTGTGTGCTATATGTTTCCATTTCGAGATTGAACGCTTGCAAAAGAGGTGAAAATGAGCAAAACTCTACTGAATATACAATAAAAAGACTGGAAGCCACATCAAAATGATTTGGGAATGGAGGTAAAGACTGAGGTAGGTTGGTTGGAAAAAAATAGGTTGTCTAGAGCTTGAAAGTGCCAAAGAATTTCAAATAGCTAAGACAGTCCATAGTTTGGACATTGCAAGGTACAGAAAAAGAGAGAGACGGAGGGGGGAGGCAGAGAGAGAGTGTGTGTGTCAGGTATATGGAATCATTATGGGCTCTTAAAATATGTTAATGGGGCCTAATTTGAGGACTTCTTTGGATAAATAAACAATCCAGAAAAAGTAGCCTCTGAGGGCATAAGCTCTAAACAATAGACTAAAGCATGAACTCTTACTTTCTATTCTAGTCAGCAGAAACTAATTTTTTTTTCATTTCCTCAAAGATACCAAACTGTGTTGCCCCTAGGCCTTAGTCTTTCATATTCCCTATACCTAGGGTTGTACTCAGTCCATTACCGATGTGGTCTGTGCCCTCAGTAATCCTTTTACTTTCCCTCCCTTAGCGCTTATCCTACTGTAGGGAAATCTGTTAGCTTGTGGTCTCCTTTACTACACAGTAAACTTTGAAAGGGAAAAGAAGGATGTTTTCTGGCAGTGTAGGTTGAGTACCCAGAGGAAGGCTTGACAAGAGTAAGCACAGAAAAATATTTGTTGGGTATGTCTAAGGTATATCACAAGTATATTGAAAGTCAAATAACATTTCATTTGTTAATTAGACATTAATATACTATTTATGAGACATCTGCTAGTGTTATGATTCATATCCTCCCTAAATTCACAGATGCCTGAGAAGACAGCATTGTACCTGCCAAAAATATAGCCCTGACTTTGGTATCTTCATGAGGCAAATCATAGAGCACTGTGAGCACATAGACAAAGGCATCTCTTCCACTCGTGCATAGGGAGTGGGGTTGCAAAATACCCCTCTCGGCAATGGAGATAAAGTCAAACAGCACTCTCTTTGAGAATGGTGGACTATATGGTTGTGACAATAATACTTATCTCTTTTGTCTCAGAAAGGGATGAACTCAAAACTGCACTTCTAAACAATGAACAAATGTATAATGTTGATCACATAAATCAATGGAAATAATCTAAAATTAGCCCAAGCAACAATTTCTATGTACATTTCTGCAAACATACGCCTTCAGCTTCCAAGACAGATGATAAGGAGCATTCTCCTTTGTTTTCCTTTAGTACTTCATAACAATTTTACTATAGCATTTATCACATTATTATAATTATGTCTTTCCTGCTACACTTTGATCATCTCTAAGGTAGGCAAGTGTGAGATTCTATTTTAGTTTGTCTCCAAGGCCCAATAACTAACGTTGTAAGTTGATGAACAGTAAGAAAGCCAACGGTAGAAATCAGTTTAATTAATCTGTCACTACTCTCTCTAAAAGATTAGGAATTGGCCAATTAGAATGCACCACTGATTCCTGGTGGGTGAAAGTGTGACAGTGAGCAGATAATGGAAATATATTTTAAATGTAAGATGGGATTACTGGTGTCTTGCTTTATCTCTGACTCTAACTAGATAGACGATTTTGACTGCATTAAGTAACATGTGATAGCTCTAAATTTATAATTTATAAACTATAGAGGAATAAACTAAATTATTTCATGTAATATTTAGAATTACCATTTTGCTGAACAAAATTTGATCCGGAAAGTTTAGGAAAAAGTAAGCAGCTAAGTACTTTAAAAATGTTGTCCAAGTGATTAAAATGAATATGAATAACTAAAGGACTAGATGACTCAGTAAAGTTAAAACGTCATTGCAGTATTAAATGAAGATAGGTTTTACTGTGAATAAGCTCTTATGGTTATGAATCATTAAATGCCATTCAAAGAAAATATTTTTATCAGGTTACCTTAATTCATATGGCAATTTGGCAGAGAAACAATGTCTGTGCTCTTTGGAAAACTACATAATTTTTCAAGATTTCTGCATGGTCATGGTTTGCAGAGGCTGTGCTGTGAGGCTCTGCTTGCTATGAGGAAACATAGCTTATAGCACCACAACTCATCACAGCTCCACAGAGATATTCACATGGCAGTCTAATAAATTTAGATTCTACATTTACTCAATTTCAAGTTGGCTTTGAAAGCAGTAAGCTGGTATTATTGCACTATCATCTCACTTCCTCTCGCTTGCTTTCATTTCACCATAAGAAAACATTTCTGACTGAACATGTCTACTGTTTATCAAAAACAAGATCATTTTTACTTTATAAAATTCTTCCCTTAGGGCCAATAGATTTAAAATAAATGCTATAATTATTTTTCACTTATATATACATATCTATACAATACTAAAAAATCTTACACGAATGAAAAAAAGCATAGAGATAGGTAGAAAAGATGGAGAAATACCTATCACTATCAGCAAAGTTATTCATGACCATGTGCATTTTATGTGGAGGGGAGTTCGTGGGAGATTACGGGAGAATGACATAATTAAAGCAGGCAAATAGATGTGGGAACCTTCGTTCTCAGGACTTCAGATCTCCACTAGCCACAAAATATTTAGTCTCCCTTTTCACTTGCTGTTGGGGCTGACCTATTGGGTACTTAATGCTATATTTCTGGCAGTGCATTATGGTTCAGAAATTTTTAATCAATGTTTGGATTCAATGATCCTGATGAGCCACCATAATCTTTAGGCAATTCTATCCACAGCTCCTAACTATGTAAAACTAATTGAGAAAGATAGTCCAAAGTGTTTAAAAAAAAGGTAATTTGCAAGAAAAATTACCTTTGATGTTATATTTGCAAAAAAAGGGACCTATTTTTATCAATGATTTATGAGTAATTAAGTTCAATAAACTTATATTCATTGAATGGAATATTGTTTAGCTCTTAAAATGGTTTATGTGCTTTTAAATATGTGTAATAATATACACAATATCTTCTGAAATTAACTTGAAAATTGTTATGCTAATAAATGCAATATAATAATTTAAATGCTAAATTTAAATTACACGTGAAATCCAGGAGGTAACAAGAAAATTTTAAGTAGAAAAAGATAAAAAGTTACACATATATTATTGTGTAGTTAGAGCTCTAGAAAAGAACTGAGAAGGAGATATTATTAGTGTCTGGGTTGTAAAGGTGAGAATATTAATGAATTCCACCCATTTTCAAATTTGCCAAATTTTTATCATACATATATACATATATATACATATACATATATATCCATATATATATATATCTTTTGTGAAGAATATAGCATCATGAAAATAAAAACTGAGAGAGTAATAAACAGCACAGTATTTAATTGTCCATTTCTTATGCTGCTGAAAGGTCCATGATCAGTTCAAATTATTCTAGAACATTTGAAATACAGTATCTAGTCTCAGTTGCAGTGACTCAAGTGGAAATATGTGTGTGTTTATGTGTGAGCATCCTTGTAACTAATACTTTAAAAGTAGCTGAAATATGCTAAGAGAACTATTTTTCAAATTCATTTTTAATTGAAACATGAAAGCAAAAGATCCGCAAATTAATGGTAAAACAGTGCTTTTTCATTATACATATACAATGTACAGTGTTCAAGTTAGGTGAAAAAATATATCTCCTCAAACATATACCATTTCATAGTAAAAGTTTATCAAATTCTTTCTCAGATTTTCATATATTTATAGTCCTTTATGGTTACTTGTAGCCACCTTACTTGGTAATAACACTGCAGAAATTCTTACCTCTATCTAACTGTAACTTAGATTGTGTGTTTGTTTGATTGATTGATTAATCAACATTTCACCACCCTGGCTTCTCTGTCTCAACTACCACAGCCTCTGGTAACTATCGCACTACTCTCAGCTGCTATGAAATCAAACATTTTAGGTTTCACATAAGAATAATGTTATCTGGCAATTGTCTTTCTGTGCCCAGATCACATCATTTAGCATAATGATTTCTACTTCCATCATGTTTTCTTTTAATTGCAGGACTTCACACTTTTTAAAGACTGAATAGTATTCTATTGCATCTACCACTGGACATTTAGCTTTTTTATACTGTGGCTACTCTGAGTAATATTGTAACTGAATATGAGTGAAAATACTCCCTTTAGACCATGTTTTAATTCTTTTGGATCAATATTCAGATTGAGCTTTCATAGCTTGAATGATCTCACAAAAATCATTTTAAACTTTCATCTTCATTGTGATATATTGAGAGAGAAGCCAAGGTTGTGCCTTTTAAAGATGATTATGGATTTCATAGATTAGTTTATCTAAGGATTTTATTAGTCAGGTTTCCCATCACTGAAACCCAACAACCACAACTTAAAGGAGAGGTTTAGTGTGGCTTATAGTTATAGATAATCCAATCCATGGTCAATTGACTCCAAGGCAGAAACATCACAGTAGTATTTCTTGGTGGAAGGGCATGGTGGACCAAAATTGTTCAGTTCATGGCTGTTGGGAAGCACAGCAAGAGAAAAGTATTACAGGACAAGGGGCCAAGAACTATATATGGTATTCAAGGGCATGATTCCATGACCTACTCAGGCCTAAACACAAGTGAAATTTATTAATCCTTTAGTCTCTAAGACAAAGTAAATTTATAATTACATTAACTGTTAGATGGTATAATGGATTATTGGTTATCTTGAAGATTAGATTTTGTTAAAACCAGTTTAGCCATCTCTTGAAGTTATCCATTTCACCATATGAACCCAGAATTGTTTCTGAATTCCACAGGCTCCTTTAGCAAGAAAGTCTCCACAGATGCTGCCCCTTCACCTTGGATCACCCAGTCTTCAGGACCAAGAACAAAATACACTTATTCTATTCATAAATTAAACTATATGGTACTCATTTTATATCAACAGGATACAGAATAAGACAAAAGTATTGCTGGATTTATTGTTTTTATATTTTTGTTTTTTGAAGAAACATGATAATTTTTTTCATAGTGGCTGATTTATTTAACATTACCACCAGTAATGCCCACAGGTTCTGATTTCAATGTGTCTTCACCAGCATATGTTATTTTCTCTTTGATGATGATATTTGAGCTAATATATATGAAGGAATATTTCAGTATTTATTCACTGGAGTGAGCTCATCTTGGACTGAAATCTCAGAAACCACAAGCCACAATAAACCTCTCCTCTTTAGGTTGGGATGACAGACATTTTCTCCCAACAGCAAAGAGGTGATGAATGTCAGATTATTAGGGAAGAGGGAGGGGACCTGGGGGGAGGGAAGACAAGGGACAGGAAGTGGGAAGGACACAAATTATTAGAACATATTTATATGAGGAAATATTAAAGTGGAAAACTATTCATTTTGTACAACTAGCTAGGTATTTTTTAACAAATAACTAAATTTGCTAGTACATTTTGTGAATGCCTCCTTTACATTTACCCGGTATGTTTGTATGCATACTTGTAATATTCTCTGGCTTTCATGTCAAGATAATGCTAGCCCCATAAAATACAAAAAAATCCCTATTTCAAATTTTGTTATAAGAACTGAAATAAACCTGTAAACAAATGGACTTGGGGGATGTTTACAGTATTCCACCATTAACATCAGAATACACATTCTTCTCAGCAGAACATGGTATGTTCTCTAAAATAGACCATATAACAACCCACAGCATATGTTTAAGTAAGTGCAAAGGATCTGAAATTATTTCATGCATATCATCTGACCACAGTGCAATGAAATTGGAGATTAATGTCTACAGAAACCACAAAGGTTTAATAAACAAATGGAAATTAATAACACCCCCCTAAAAATCCAATGGGTCACAGGTGAAAGTAAAGAAGAAATTAAACACTATGTGCCATCAAATGAAAATGCAAATACAGCTTATCAGGATCTGTAGGATGCAATGAAAGCAGTCCTCACAGGGAAATTTATAGCACTGAACTCTCAGGTCAGGAAAACAAAATGAATACAAATAAATAGCAAAAGCTGCACCTCAAGCTTCTAGAAAAAGAAGAGCAAGTCAAACTCAAAGTCCAAGAAGGGAGGAAAATAAAGAGATCAGAGCATAAATTAGCTCAATTGAGATAAAGAAAACAATACAAAGAATTAATGAATCAAAGAGTTGGTTCTTTGAAATAACAAATAAAATTGATAAACTAACAGCAAACCTTATCAGAAAAGGGAAAGAAAAAACTCAAGTTCATGCAATAAGGAGTGAAAATGGTGAAATCATTACAGATCCTATGGAAATTCAGAAGATCATCAACTGTCTTGGAGCCAATGACCAGATTATCTACTTGAAAAATATTTACTCTCATAGGATAGAAAATACTAAATAAATAGATTCCTAGATATGTTTGAATTAATAAAACTGAATCAAGAAAATATAGAAATTCTGAAAAAAACAATATCAATTAATGAAATTGCAAATGTAATTAAAATCTTACCAAGAAAGAAAAATACAGGTCCTGATGGATTCACTTTTGAATTCTACCACAAATTTAGAGAAGATTTAATGTCAGTACTCCTCCAAATATTCCATGCATTTCAAAGGGAATCAATTATTCCTAAATCAATTTTGGAAGCAAGTGTTGTACTGAAAACAAAGCCAGAGAAAGACCCAACCATAAAAGAGAACTATAGTCCAATCTAGCTAATGAGTATAGATGCAAAAATACTCAGTGAAATACTACTAAATAGCAATTCAGCAAATTATCAAGATTATCCACCATGACCAAATGGGATTCATTCCAGGGGTGCAGGGATGGTTCAATATACACAAACCAATAAATGTAGTACACCATATCAACAGATCCAAAGGCAAAAACCACACGATCCTCTCAAAAGATGCAGAAAAAGCTTTCAACAATGTCCAGCACTCATTCTTGATAAAAATTCCCTTCAGAAAGTGGGAATAGATGTATTTATCTCAATCTAATTAAAGCTATGTTGACAAACAAATGGTCAACATCATACGAAATGGACAAAATTGAAAGCTTTCACTATAATACTAGGAACAAGACAATGTCCACTCTCACCACTTCTATTCAGTATAGTTCTGGAAACATTAG
>PVLD010034530.1:0-12578 GCA_004027595.1 Dinomys branickii | reverse complement strand
CTCATCCTGGGCTCACCAGTCTGTTCAAGAAGGACCAAGACCTAAAGATTTACCTCATAGAGCAATAACTTATAATGCAGGCCCCTGGGTCAAGTATAGGTTCTGCAACTAACCACAGATTAAAACTGTATTTTGAAAAATTGCATCTGCACTGAACACATGCACATTATTTTGTTATCAATATCTAAAAAATACAGTATAATAACAAATTGCACAGCATTTACATTGGATTAGGTATTAGAAGTTATCTAGAGATGATTTAAAGTCTACAGGGGAAGTCAAGTCCTCCCAGAAGCTGAAAAAAGACAATACATTGAACTTGAACTTACAAGCTTATCAGTACCGTTGCCATTTGCTATCGGCAAAATTGTGCCTCCCGAAGTTCCCATGTACAAGCTCTCCCTCCCAATGTGTTGTGTGTGGAGATGTACCCCTTGGAGATAATTACAGTTAGGCTAAATATGAAGATTGAGGTCCTCGTGATAGCATCATCATCCCTTTAAGAAGCAGCAGCAGAGAGGCTGTGTGCTTGTGCTCTCCTTCTCCCCCTCTTTCTCTGCCTCTCTCCTTTCCTCTCTCCTCAGCATGTGGGTACACAGCGAGAGAGAACGCACCAGAAACTGAGCACGCTGGCACCTTTGTCTTGGACTTCCCAACTTTCACAATTGCGAAGTAAATGCCTGCTGTTTCCATTACCCTGTTATAGCAGCCCGAGGCCGCTAAAGTTACCATCCCTGACAAGAAGCCAGAGCTGTGCACTTCGTGTACATGCTCATCATGAAAGAGGCATGAATAGAAGGCTTAGCCTCACTTTGCAGAGGAGGAAACTGAGGCCCAGAAAGCAACCCCACTTGGCCAAGATTACAGACCAGCTATGGACAGGGCTCTGGCTCAAGCCCATTCCTTTTGAATTCAAGTCTCATATACTGGCCCTGGTGGTGCTCAGGGTTCATATGCTCCAGAGGGTCCTAGAGAAGCTCTCCAGTAGGCAGAGCCCGGCCCTCCCAATCTTGGGAGCATTAGGGTAAACCCCTGAATCTGCTTTTACCCAGCTGCTAATAGTCACTGAAGCTGCCTCAGTTTGCTCAGTTGCCACAACAAAGGACCACAGACTGGCTGATGTGAACAACCGACACTCAAGTTTACATGACTCTAGAGTCTGGGCACCTTTCATCAAGGTGTGCTCAGGCTTGGCTCCTAAGACCTGTGTACTTGGCTGTCCCCTCCCTATAACCTCCCGAGTATGTGCACCCCCCACTCCGTATCCTACTCTCCTTTTGTCACACAGACACCAAGCACATTGGATTAGAGCCCACATTAGTAGGCTTATTTTAATTTGATCACTTCCTAAGGCCTTGCATCTAAATACACTTACATTTTGAGACACTGGAGAGTAGGACTTGAATACGTGAATTTTGGAAAGACACAGAAGCCTAGATTAGAAACACGATTCCCAAGCCCCACTTGTAGTGAAGAATAAGACATTTCCTTTTTACCCACTCTTACAGTGCCCTCCTACCCCTCTAAAAGTCGGAAAGCATCGTTTCTGAGCACTGGCAGCAGGCAGGCTGAGCCAGGAGTCCCTCCCCTGTTTCTATCCCCACCCACTCCCACCGTGGCCACTGGTAACCAAGATGGTGGAGATATGCATGGGTGATCTGGAGCAAGAATCCCGGTGACCTGCCCTCAAGTGTGCTAGTGGGCTCCCTCTGTATGTCACTAAGAATCTTAATTAACCCCAAACCAAGTAGTATGCCCACCACTTGGCCTCAGCACCAACACAGTGAATATTGTTTTCCAGGCCTCACAGCAAAGAAAGCCACCAGGGCTCATCAGCGTGTTCCAACTTCAGAGCCAAAGACTGAAGATGACGTGGAGAAGCAGTGCATGGGAATGGGTCCTACTCTACCAAACTTGTGCCTTTGGGGCCTGTATCCATTTTATTTTATTTTATTTTTTATTTTTTTGCGGTACTGGGGATCAAACTCAGGACCCTGCGCTTGCTAGGCAAGTGCTTATTCCACTGAGCTATATCCCCAGCCCCTTGGGGCCTGTAACCAGAAGGGTACTGCCTACCATTGGGCCCTTTCGGTGCTCCTTACACAGCTGCATCTCACATGCCAGCTGCACCAATGTTCCAGGTACTTGACCTTCTCAACTCCACTTCCTGGTTGCCCAGGTGCTGTTCTGATGGTGGATGGGTGCATAAGCCCTGCATACCCAGGCATCCCAAGGCCACAGCACAGGATTGAAAGGGTGGAACGGAGAAGCTGCTAGGCGCAGCACTGAGAAATAGACTATGAGCTGTCACACACTGCTTGCCAGGCTGCCAGGGAGCCTTTCCCCACTGGGTGGGATGAGGGTGGCAGGTCTGCAGGGGCCTCTGGCAATGGGAGACAGGAAGTGGTGAAGGATTATAGACGTAGAAGCTCTGCTGGACGTGAAGAGGGACTTCTGGGAGAGATGCGGGGAGACGAAAGCTCAAAGCAAGGGCCTCTCATGTTTCCCAAGGACACTCAGCCTGCTCACTCTGGCTTTGCCCGTGGAGGTTGTCTTGCAGACGCATGGCCTGGGCCAGACGTGGGTCCCTTTGTACCCTGATGATGGCAGTCACAACCCTTCTCTGTAGAGAGCCTACAGTGGCCCCAGGGCCCAGTATGGCCACGCCAAGTTCAGCAGGCAAGCATTGAGCTGAAGTAACAGCCAAGAAAGCAACTGCCAGGAACTTTCCCCACGAAGACAGCTGTGCTTCCCAGGCGAGGTGTGATGTCATCCCCCAGGCATCCAGGATGGGATTTCAGGGCTGCCTTTGCCTGATTTATGTGTACATCTGTGTCCTTCACTTCATTGCGAGCCCCTCCAGGCAGCAAGTACATCTGATCCTCGTTTCTGTCACCCCACGGCCCATACCCCTGGACCTGGACAGCCTCAGGTCTACAAGGGAGGCCAGTGTCCCAGAAAGCTATGAAAATGAAGTGTGAAGTCAGCACTGCAGCTCTGGGTCAGATCGCACATTCTTGGACGGGCTGCCTTTCCTCTGGGACACGGTTGTTGGGCTGGGGCTAGGGCTGATGTGGGAACTGTATGTCATCCAAATAGGAGCTGGCTGGCTGTCTCCATCCCCACAGAATGCGCAGGGCCTTCTAAGGAAGCTTTGGACTTGCCGCGATGCTCCCACGCCCACACCGGCTCTGCACTGCTCTGCCTTTCCCCTTCCCTTCTCTGCTCTCTCCTTCTCCTGCTGTCTTCCTATGCTTCTTTGCAGACACACGGACTTCCTGCACTTTCCCAGCAATATATGTTCATTAAGAATCATTTAAAATATTCCAAATAAGAAAAAGAAGTAGAAAATGTCATTCACATCCCAAGCACCTAAAGATAGCCATGGTTAATATTTTGAAATGCTTTCTTCCAATATTTTCTCTAATCTCTCTGAGAAGTGAGGGTTTTTGTGTGTTTGCTTTATTTCAACTGCTTAGCGACAACCGACAACCAGGTGAAAAGCAGGGAACAGAACGAGACAATGTAAATGTCAGGAGAGCCGCATTGCAGTCCCAGCTGTTCTGCCGGGGTGCTCTGTGGCTCTGGGCATGCATACACGTTCCCTGGGCTTCGGTTTTCCCATCCACGCAGTGAGGCATTGGATTAGATGGGTTTGGAGTTTTCTTTCAATGTGGTAATGCTGTGGATCCATCGGGGAGTAAGGAAAGTTTCCAGGAGCTGGTGTTATTTGAACTGAGATTTGAAAAGCTATGTTAACAGGATTGGCAAAGCATTCATGAACTGAGGTACCAGTCTGTAGGAATTGAACGAAAGGGAAACGCACCCAAAGAATAAAATGACCTTGACATCATTTTAGATTATCCTGAGTTCAGATTATGCTGCCAACTCCACCAGCCTGGCTCTCCGGGTTCCATGCTCATCTAGACACACCAACAAATGGAGATGAAGACGTCTAGAGAAGCAGCCAGACCTCACAGGTAACAACGCTCTGGGATAGCCACTCGCCTCCTTATTCACTAGGTGTCTACACAGAACCAGTCCTGGGCAAGGGCGCCAACAAGCTGCGGCCCCGCCCTGGCTGGGGTCCAGTTGCCAAGATGAACATGAGGAGGAGTGTAACATTGCCCAATACGCTGTCCAGTTTAAATAAGCTTTGAAGGAGTGACAGTGCTTGAGTTACTGCCTCAGGATCTGCGCTGTCTCAATAGTTTGACTTCAAACAAATGGTATTGACTGGGTGGAAGAAAAGGTAGTCTGTATTTCCATTTATCCATAACACTCCATTATCACAAAATCTTATAAAAGAATTTCAGGGTTGAACTGGAATTTGAAAGTCAATTAGTCCAGAATCATTCTTACCATGATTTAAATAGGTAAACATAAATATGCATAAATGTGTATTAGGTTCAGTGTTCCTAGAAAGAGGCAGTTATCTAAATGCAAGTGGGTTCACACATACCCATCTCCCACTATTTTGTACACTAAGCAAACTAGTGTGTAAAAAGACTTCAAAAACATAGGCATGTGCTTGTGAGTGTAGGGAACCTGGAGATGGCCCAAGCAGTAGTGGCAGAAGTAATACAAGGGCAGTGGAAAGAATGGGAGGGCTTGTGAAGGTCACTACGGGGACCCTTGCTTTGCCCACAAGGTCCTTAGCCCTGTCCTTAGTTTGCTGCCTGCCTCATTTTATTTTAAAGAGAATAATAAAAAATACAGAATTTCAAACCAAGATGATAGGAAATTAAGAATGGTTATTACCTTGCATACTGTTATCTTCGAAGTAGTTGCTCAAATTACCAGATAGAAACCTACTTCATTTTGAACACAGCACAGCACACAGCAGAACCGTGGGACATCACAGGATTTTGTGGTGACCATAAAGCCACCTTCAGTTTTACCTCCTTTCCCTATTTATTTGCCCATTCTAAAGGCTTTTCTCTTAACACAGGCAATGTGTCTCTCTTTGCCTCCTTGTACAGCTATCACTGTGCTTGCAGCTCAGGCTGCAGATTAAATAACTGTCATCACGCTGATGAACGACCTCTGCAGCAGGGACAGAAATACTGAGCCACCCTAAGGCAGCCAGCGCCAGCTCATCTGGCTAGGCCATCCCACTACAGGAGCCCCAGGCCTGGGGCACTCCGTCTGAGACCTGTGGCGATGGGCCTAAGCTCAGCTCGGGGCCCGTGAGCAAGGCCAGAAGTCGCGGTGCAAAGAAGAGGACGGGGCCCCTGCTGTCTCTAAACAAACACCTCCACCCTTGTGCCCTCCCACAGTCCCTGGTAACCAAACCCATCTCCACTCTAGTAGGTAACTTCACCAAAACCTGTCATGTGGTTACACAATGACCCACCTTGATGCTCCTGCTTTGCCCTGGACTCCAGGCTGCTCCAAAATTCTCGATACTCTAAAAGAGAAGAGACCAAGCCAGGGCTCCGAAGCCCCTGGGACCTCGTTCTTTCCCATTCGCATTGGCAAATTCATCTCCAAGGCTTTTGCATCATGGCAGTCTGGCTATTCTTACCCTGGATGAATCATACCTCCTTCAGGGAGGGTTCCCAGATGTCTCTCCTGCCTGTGGTTTCACCAAACGCCACTGTGATTCTGGTGACGGGCAGGAGGGGCATGTTGCAAACACCATGATGCGATTGGTGCTAAGGTCATGGCTGAGCCCCAGGCAGGTTGAGCAGGGTTCCCGAGGGGCTCCCTGTACCTTTCCAGGCTGGGCCAGCTCTCCTTAAGACATTTGACCTCCATCTCTAGCATACGTTGCTGCCAACAGGGCCAGAAACACTGAAAAACCATCTCTATCTCCAGCACAGAGCTCAGTAGCGCACAGCACAGGGCTCATCGCATGGCCATAGGAAGCCTTCTGGCCAAGAAGCTCCATGTTGACAAGATCTAGTTCTCCAGTTCTCAGAAAAGTGTTGTGAATGAATAAATGAATGAATGAGCAACAAACAAAACGCGTGAATGACCAAGAGTATAAGAAAAAGCTTATCGGACCCTAGGGTTATAGCTGCAGGAAACTTAATACCATTTCTTCTTGTCCCCAGGCGATCCTTCTTGGGACTCACAGCTAGAGTGGCCTCATAAGGAGCTCAGGCCTTTTTCAGGACCAGGACTCACAAAAGACACTTCGTATATGTTGACGAAACCCAGCATTTTGGCGGCCAACTGTACTCTCTAAGCTGCAGCCCAATGGCTCCTCTTAGGGTTTCTTCCTGGGACCCTCTTGCTGGAAGTCACTGTGTCTCCTCTCCAGGACACATTTTCAGAGCCCTCAAATGTGTGGCTGTGTTTCCCCAGGAATCTGCTGTCTTTCACACTGAACAGTTCTTATATGCTTCCCTCATTTTTTATTTGTGTGTTTCTTCTGGTTTGAGGTTTGGTTTTCTGGGTGGTACTTGGGACTGAACCCAAGACCTTTGCACTTGCTGCATCCTCAGCCCAGGATGGAGGTGCTGCTCGACACACAAGGAACATTGCCTGGAATTGTTTGTTTTGTTTTGTTTGTTTCTTGTTGATTGTGTGTGTGTGTGAGCCAGGGTCTCACTATGTAGCCCAGACAGGCCTCAACCATGTTTTATTTTCAGACACTTTTGCTCAGTCAGTCATTAAGGTGCCTAAGTTTGGCTGGAACTTGTGATCCTCTGGCCTCTTAACCTGGTAATTTTCATCACATACACCAGGTTTAGCCTAACCCTAATCAAGTGTGGGGCACAGGATGGTGTTTGTGATGTGGACTGCTTGGAGAAGAGTTAGCACTTCCCCCGGTCTGGGCCCTGCAGCTACTTCTGTAGTCACAGTGTACTCCGGGCTCCTTGGTCAGTCTGAGGTCAACCAAACTAGGAACTCTGCTTCTCAGTTTCTTCAGACTCC
Organism: Dinomys branickii; assembly: GCA_004027595.1. Taxonomy (NCBI): domain Eukaryota; kingdom Metazoa; phylum Chordata; class Mammalia; order Rodentia; family Dinomyidae; genus Dinomys; species Dinomys branickii. Next base: position 5,693 of record PVLD010034530.1, on the reverse strand, counting down.
AAGCTCTTTAATCAGTGGCCTAAGTTTTGTTTTTTCAAACACAGTGCCTGTCTGTGTGACCGTTTAAAACATTATGTTATTGAGTTTGGTTAGAGTCCTTCTCTCCAAACATTCCAGCCTTGACAAATTTGGCAAAATGACCCTCTATGTCTTCACTTGAATCACTTCTATAAATTCAGGACAGATCAGGAACGGAGTTCCGAGACATGTTGTATTATTCCTCTCCCCAGTGCCACACCTCAGCAGTCAGTGCACACCCTGTCAGATGCGCCAAGGTCATCATGAGCTCACCCAGTAATACCGCCATTCAGTGCCTATCTCTGAGAAAGGCCTGAAAGTCACCACCAATGAAGGATTCTGAAATCACTGAGATTCCTAAGAATGTCAGAAGTAGAAAGCAGTGTGGTGATTACCTGCCCTCTTTCTTTGTTGGAGAGGGAAGACAGAAACCTAGAGAGGGGGAAGTGTTGTCCAAAGCTACCAACATAACAGAACAAAATGAAGCTCTGACTACCTAAAATCCAGGACCAGGGATTTAGCTCAGTGGTGCAGGGCCTGCCTGGCAAGTGTGAGGTCCGAGTTCTGTTCCTTGTAACCCTCCCCAAAAAAACTGCCTAAAATTCAGACCCAGTTCCCCATACCTAGATGCAGGTTCTAGTCTCAAGGGGCCATGAAACTGCGCAGATCACCCAGAACATGTGACGCTACCATCTAGCTGACATTGCAAATAAACACAAAGGCATGTCATCTCACAATCTCTTCTCTAGCATAGGTCTGACCAAAATATACGGTGTGTGTTTAGAGTTCTTTAAATATATTATGCTAGAAGGCACACTGCCCTGAATCCCACTCACAATGTCCCCTCTTTTCCAATACTTAGCCCTTCATTTCTGCCACTTTCCGGAGCAGTTCCAGTAGTTCTCATTCCTAAGTGTCTTTATGAGGTGTGATCAAAAACTCAATGAGTGATGCTGCCAATGGAAAAACGGGCCCGTGAAGATATTCACCCTGTTCACCACACCTGGCACTGTGTGACTTCAAGCTTGTCCGCAAAATGACCATGAAAGGGAAACGTTTGGAATTTATTGAGGACATTCAGGCAGGAAAGAGGCTTCCAAAAGGGGCAAGAAAGATAGGACCCGTGAGTTCAAAGCGAGGGAGCAAGGTTTGAAGGGAATTAATGGCACTGTGGCTTTTGCTGTAATGCATTTTTATTGAAACATTCACTGTCTGTTTTATCACACTTCCTACCTTGATGAAAAGTCAGAAAATATCCTTCCTTCTTTCTACTCGGTGTTGAATACCACCAGGCTTTCTTCTTTGCAGAAAAAGACAAATCCTTGAATGCTGCCACGGTGGTCCTGTCCACACAGGTGAGGTGGGCGCACAGTTTCTCGGGCTAACTTCTGAGGGCTGTGTCCGCATGTCGCTCTAGTGGTCCAGCCCGGGCAGGGGCCCACACACCCATTAGTTATTTGAGCTCCTCCCCCAGGCCAAGAAGCCTTGCACCTCCCTTCTTACATACTTTCCACACACTGGGCTCCAAGGAAGAAAATGGATGGCTAGTAAAGAATTTCTCCATAAATTTCTTAAGCAGCCGACAAGCTTATTTTTCACTTAGCTTCCCTTGGTATTTTGGTTTTGTGCTCTTTCCTTTGTACTTAACTTCCAAGTCCGGAGCTCATCTATCCCCTTTTCCTGGAAGGAAGAAGTCATTTATCAGAAGCAGAGTGAGGTAGATGGCCAGCTGCACACATTTACATGCCTGCGTGGATCCTGCAGCCTGTCTCCAGGGCAGGGACTCTCCGCCTTCTAAGCTTGCAGGTGGCTCCAGTGGCCCATGGCTCGGGGCCTGACTTTGCCTGTTCTGTCTTTCTCATTGTATGGCTTGTGTTTCCTTGTCTACCTCACTCTGCCTCTCCTGCTCCACTTTCTGGCCCTTTCCACTCTGGCCTTGGCCCATCTTCCAGTCCTGAAACCTGGAGCCCAGAGCATTGCTAACCCTCCCACCAACACTAATGGTTTTCCTCCAAGCTATAGCTATAACCCCAGCCTTCAAGTGTCTAACTTTGAACACTGACTGTTATTGGGACATCTGGTGTTGAGGATCAAGCGCAGGATTTCCTCGGGGGCCGAAACAGTGCTCCTAGGCTTTAGGACATACAGTCTTCACTTCTGGTTTTCTCCTAGCAGAAGTACCATGAATCTGACTGCAGTCAGCCTGCAAACTCTGATGAAGCCTTTCAGGGGAGAGACTGCACACCATCTTCCCCAGCCCTCCCTTCCTCCTGCTGCTCCCCACAGGTCTGCTTTTACTTTTCTCTGTAAAATTTGTACTCGTGTGTGTTTGCAATGCATAGCAGTCACATGCATCCTGGGGACTGGTGCGTGCACGCATTGCCTCTTGATCATCTCTCCATCCTTCTTTTTCCGTCTTTCTCCAGGTCCCCTCCCCACTCCCACAGACTCTATTTTTTCTTTGATTTCAGGAGCCTCAGTATTCTCTTAACCTGCCCTCTCTTTCCATGCCTTTGTGCCTTTGCTCGTGTTGTTTCCGCACCTAAAATGCCTCTTCCTCTTCTGTACTGCCCAATCACCAACTTTGGATATGTTTTTGAAGCCTATTTATTTCTTAAAACCAGCTTGAGAGTTGCCACAATGATTCAGTCATCTAAGAACTGTTTATTGAGCATCTACTATGTGTCCCATACTTCTGTAGTTACCGAAGCACAATGCTGCACAGGACAGAGGCTTTGCCTTCATGGAGCTTTTAGCCTCGCTGAAAGTGGTAGGTATGAGTCAGGGAAGAGCACCAGTGAAGGCTGCTGTGTAGGGGATATGTTTTGGAAAAGGGCATGAACAGAGGCAGGGAGACCACTTAGAGACTTATTTTATTAGAGCAGCTGACCCGGGCCAGTTCAGTGGTGAGGAAAACAGATATTAAGAATTGTCGACCTCAGGTAAAATATATGTGAAGTACAATGGTGGGAAATATTTATGCAGTGCAGAATCTAAGGAAGGAGGCCTTGAGTTTTGTTTTAGAGCGATTTCAATGAATTACCACCTTATTAGCCAGGAGACCTTCAGTGATATAGACACCTGCTGCATTTCAGGTCCCTTTCCCTGTGTTTGACATGTATTACATCACTCTCACTCAAACCCTGCAGAGAGGGTGATCATGGTGATGATGGGGATAATGAGAACGATGACGATTTTCATGTTTAAGGGAGGGAACTGAGCCTCGCGAGAGCAACAATTTGCCTGAGGACTCGCAGCTAGTCAGTGAAGGAGCAAGGACTTAAACCCAAACAGTTGGGCCCTTGAGTATGGACTCCTAAACACTCTGCTTAGTGCTCTCATGCTGAAGTCTGAGGCCTTGCAAAACTCAGGAGGCAGTAGGCGCTATGGCTTGGTGATCGGTGCAGAGGTCTCGGCTGGAGTGGGAAGCCTCGCAGTCATAGGAGTTGAAGCCATCACTGAGACTGTGGAAGGAAAGTGAGCTGATCTGGGAGAGGTCCCGCCTTCATACACTCATTCATCTGACAGGCATTCAGGAGGATCACCCGGCAATCCTTGGCCGGGCCCCGGGCGCTCAGACATGAAAGAGTCTCAACAGGCTCCCAGACTATAGGGGAGACAGCTTGTCTCACAGCCAGCAGGAGCAGTGCTAGGTGGATTAGGACCCTAGGGTTTCGATGTGGGCCCAGAAGTCACACACCCATGTGCATGCACACACGTGCTGTTTCTCGGGGAGGACCCTTTACACAGACAAATAATAGGGAGACAGACATACGGCAGACAGAAGATACATACATATATACATAGGTAATAGATGGGTGATAGATAGATTGTAGATTGGTATATTGATGGTAAATAATAGGTAAGTAGATTCAGTGCACAGGATTGACTTACTCAGTTGTGGAGCTGGCTAGGTAAGTCCCAAATCCCATAGGATAGGCCATTAGGAAGGACAGGCTGGAACTGTCAGGCAGAATTTCTCCTTCCTCATGGAAACCTGTTTGCTCTTAAGGCCTTTCAAGTAAGTGGCTGAGGCCCACCCACATTTTCCAGGGTAACCGCCTTAACTTAAAATCAGTTGATGATGGATGTTAACCACAGTCAGAAAAGAATCTCACAGCAACACATAGACTAGTATTTGACTGAATATTTGGGAACTGTCGTCTGGCCAAGTTGACACGTGAAACTGGCACCTGATCACAGACACCGACTACTGGGACGTTAAGAAGCGCTCCTTCAGCAAACCCTAAATAAGCAGCCCTCCTGAGTATGGTTGTAAACATTCCAGGAAATTTCCTTGTGCTCATGGGACTCACAGCTCATCCTGGCCAAAACACGGGTGACTGTGTCCCACTGGGAATTCTTCCCTGCCCTCCTCCTGTGGGCTGTGGGCTCTGTGCAATTCCAGAGTTGAGCCAGGTGTGATTTGTTTCGGACCTCCCTCCTCCAGAGCCCAGAGCGGGAACTGGCAGTTAGAAGATGCCAAGTAAGTCTTGCTCCAGTGAACTGAAATGTTTGTGGTCAGTAACGAGAGCTGCACTGCTTTAAGCACACCAGTCCCCCTGGGCATCTTAGTCATCGCCTCCTTCTGAATGGGGAAATCTCTGAGTAAGACAGAGCCTCGGCGATCTCAGAGCACACTCCATGCCTTTGACTTGAAATGGGTCATTTCCCCCAATGTCACCGTCCCTTGCCCTGCACAGGCACCTTTGCACTGCTGTTCCTCTAAGACCAGACCCTCCCACAAGCTCTTCTACCCGCTGGACAGCAGCCCTTGGAGCTTGGCTGGAAAGTTGGGCCTCTAATTTGGAAAATGCACTTCAGAAACCACAAGGGACCTCTTTTGCTCAGACCAGATCTTTGCTAAACTGACGCGTGCCTGATTTAGCAAACAGAGTACAGCACGGAAAGCCCTAGGTCAACTCAACCAAAATGACTACATGGACCGTAGCTCGGTTGGTCTCTGGGATCTCCAATGGAACTGTGAGAGCTGCCACCCTTCACAGTGAGCTAGGCCCAGGTCTGGCCCCAGGGAAGCTTCGGAAACTAGAATGGGGGTAGGACAGTCTTTGCTGAGCAGGAGCAGAGGCACAGTGACCTTGAACTTCCAGACCACAAGTGACCTCTACATAAATGGCCCTCTAAACAGGAAGTATGGCTCACAGACTGGTGCTGACCGGCAGGCCTTTTATCGTAATGAGAGTCAGTACAAACTGGCCCCTACTTACCATAGTCACATTTACATGTTTTCACGTCCATGATTTCCATAAGGTAGAAACTTTCCTTTGAATTTTGAACTTGGCCTTTTCCTGGGTTAGTGATGTGCTGTGTGATGCTGAGCAATAGCTGTGAGAAACCTCAGCTCCTAGCTAGCCACACAATCATAAGGGGACATAACTGAGACTCCAGGGTATACTATGCTGCTAAGTTGTGGCATTTGGCAGGCTAGGTTATTAAAATGCACTTTCAGCATAGGACAGTTTCATTTTATGATGAGTTTATTGGGGCGTAATTCTGTTATAAGTTGGGGAGTAACAGCATTAACGTTCTGTTTTAGCAACTTGAGACATTTGTGATTTTGAATTTTAGCAAGATTGTGACAGAGTGCATCCTTCCATCATGGGTAGTTTGAGAAGCACCACTCCAAACTGCTAGTTCTCAGCCTGGTGATGAGT
>PVLD010034529.1:0-12579 GCA_004027595.1 Dinomys branickii | reverse complement strand
GCGGAAGAGCAGGAGGAGGAGGAGGAGGAGGAGGAAGGGCTTGCAGAGCAAGGGGAACCACAACCTTCAGAAGCAGACTCTACTCTCCAGTTCCTTCCCTGCCTCCTTCCATAGCACGAAGCCTGGGCACTCTGTGCCATCAGGGAGGCGCAGAGATGAGAGCCTGCACGTTAGCAAGCCAGTGGCCCCCGAGCTGGGCAGTGAGGCCAAGATGAGCTCCAGGGGCAGGAAGAGAGCCGACAAAGAGCTGCTGAGAGCCGCATGAGAGCAGGTAACGGCGCTGCTGGACACACCTCCCGAGTCAGATTCCCCCAGAACAGGTTCCGCACATTGGCCCTGGCTCCTGTTTCATGCTTTTGTGTAGGGGCATGAAAGAGAGCCAGTGGCAGACATGCATCGCGCTGGCCTGGACACGGGCAAGTTTCTCTAATTCTCCTTAGAGAACGAGCACCATCTCACTGGCAGTGAAGCAAAGGTGGCAGGAATTCCAGTGCACGCTGTCTTTGAGGAGATCTTGGACAAGCTGACCTCAAACTCCTTCTACCAGCACTCAGCTGGACTTTACAAGGGCAAGTTCAATTACAGTTTCAGTCACTTCCAGCAGCAGTGTCGAGGAAGGCGAAACGGTTGTCGTCAACATTAGCATTTGCAGTGACACAGGAAAGCACCTTTAACGAGGGGACAAAGAAAGTGGCACCAGTGGGAGGGGGCTGTGTGCCGCACCCTTCCCCGTGCTTCAGCGCGCCAGGCCTCTCAGGAGCACGCAGGAGATGGCAGTGGTGCAGGCCACTGGCCGCCCAGGCCTAAGCTCTGAGGCCCCGTGCAGGGCCCCGTGGAGCAGACAGTTGGTCTGAGTGGGCTCTGTCTACAGAAGTTCCAGAACATCCCACTTCCGGGCATGTCCACGAACCCCTCTGCTCTTGCATTTACTCTCTCCGGCCCTGTAACACAAACAGTGCTGTGTACCATGGCTGCTTTCTGTTTCTTTTGGGGGTGCTGGGGATGGAACTCGGACCTTGCACACATGAGCAAGTGCTCGCCACTCATCCCTCTGATGTTCCGGCTGAGCGAGGCAACAGTGTACTAGATCAAGCTTATTAGCTTTTTGTGGTCAACTCAGACTTTGGAATCTTCTAGAAACGTGTATGAGGACAAAGCCTTCAGCCATGCCGCGCTTACAGATGGGATGTGCTTTGTCTCTCAAGGTCTCCGTTACTCGCTGCCCCTCTGTCCAGTGAGAAAGGGCTGGAGCCACATTGCCGGGATGCTCAGTGTGCCCTTGGTCTCCAGCTCCTTCACCGGTGAGCCAGGGACCAGCGAGCCACAGACTGTAAGCTGCTTGGAGGGTGGGTGAGCTGACTGTACAGCGTGCTTCCACCTGAAACTGCCATTCCAACAGCTGTTCTTTGGTCATTTCACGCATGGTCTGGGTCTGTCCCACAGGTCAGCCAGCTTCAAGGGCATCACACAGAGCCCTTTGCCCAGCAGGGCCCAGGGCACTGTGAATCCTATCTGGAAATTCCTCATCATTTCACTGATGAGTCCAGGTCCAGGGAGGAAGTGAGCCAGACCGGGGAGCTGTGGCTCAGGGGCAGGGCTGGCTGAGCTGCAGCTCTACTCTTGGCCTCGCGAGACAGCACACTCCCGCCTTCCCTGGCCGCTTCACACCCCAGGCGCCCCGCTCTGCCCTGCGCCGTTGGGGAGTGCCAGGGCTGGATGCGCAGCCCAGGACATCTGAGGGGGTTGGGCAAGCTGTCTTCCCATCCAGGGGCCATCACGGATGGGTGGTGTGGCAGCCCTGTGGAAAGGGGGTGGCCAGCCCGACTCCCCAACTCTGGCATGGTGGGGCTTTGGCCTGAGACACAGGGTGAGACTGCAGGGACTGTGATGCCCGTGCTCTCTCATAGCAATCTGTGCCTGGAGAAGCAGGGCCAGGTGGCCGGTGCAGAAGGGGTCAGGCCAACTCTCCTCACAGTGTGAAGCACACTTTCTCCTGGGTATTCTGAACAGCAGGACCTGCTTTTCCATTTTCATTGGCCCTGAGAACACCACAGGGCTCATTTTCTTCCAGAGAAGGCTTTTTACCATAGACTCTCCTTGGTGTCACCACTGTGAAGTGACAGAGACAGGCGTGGTAAGCTGTACCTGGGTGCTCAGTGCAGGACTCTTGAGACTCACACTAGCTCTGTGTCCTGCAGATGAGCATCCCCTTCACCCACACGTGGACCTCTAGTGCCACTTCCTCCTTCCTGAATTCTTAAGTCTTCATTTTTGGTGTTTTGGATAAAAGAACAGATACACAAAACACCAAAAAGTTTCTATGGAAGGCTTTTCCAACTTCCATTGGGCCAGCTAGACAAATGTGATTTTATCCAAGGAACATCTTAGAGTGATTTAAATATTTAAAGTACACTGTGCATTAGCACATGATGGTGATATAAGCTGCAGTTCAGTTGTAATTCTTCACCCACAGTTTGAATCCATGCTGTTTCCACAGTGAGCCCTGGAGAGGTCACTGGCGATGGGCTGAGCCTGTGGCTGTGGGGGGGTGGCATAGCACTGAGGGGGTGATGGGGTGGGAGCAGGATGTTTGGCAGCAAAGTTGGTCTTGTCCATGGTTGCCAAGTTGCTCAACTGCAAAGGTGGGAGGCACAAGCTTGGTAAATGCACAGAAAGGCTAAGCCTACAGTCTCAAGACAGCGTTCAGTTTGGTCCAAATCTTGGATGTTTCATTTCAATATTCTTCTCAGCTGAACCATTTTGTCTGAGAAATGATTGGCTGGTTTATATTTTCTGATCGATTAATGTCCCCAGAGTGCTGCCAAATTTGAATGTGCCACCCTCGAACTCCCCACCAGCCTTGCCACTGGTTCAGAAGTGTGCTTGAAGAGAGAAGGCAAACCCAGGTTCCAGCTAGGCAGCTGGGCAGCTTTGTGATGGGTTGAATGGAAAATCAGGAGTTGAATGCAGTTTCAGAGTACAGATTTTTTGGGAAAAGGAAAGCCAAAATAGTTTAAAAATTTTAACAAACCCAACTAATGCTGTGGTGCAATAGCACAGAGATCTGTGGCCCAGACCTCTGCTGTAGTCCAGGTCCACGTTTCCTTTTACAGCAACAGGTGGTCAGCTGCAGGGAAACAGTGCACATGCAGCTCCGAAGGACACTGGAGCCCCCACAGTCCTGGTCACATGTCTGGCCCGAGCAGACTCAGAACCGCCTCCTGAGTGCACTAAAGGCAACCACTGACCCCAGACAGCTTGAGGGTCTGCATTCAGCACACAAACATGTACACTGGCAAACACGGCTGAGTCTTAAGTGGAACAGAATCTGAGTCGGCTCCTGAAGCTGCCAAGTTTCAGATAAGAGTCAAAGCCCTGAAATGCAAAACTGGGAGGAAGCGCCCGTGAATAGCCACTCTGCACACCGGGCACGTGGCCGAGCGGGATCCGCTCCACACCACGGCCCAGCCTCCTGGCCGGCCTTCCTCGGCAGGCAAGAGAGCAGGGGAGCCGACTGCATTCCATCTGGTGCCTGGCACGCACCACCTTCTGCTTCCCCTTGCAGCAAGCTCAGCCCTGGTGTTCTCGCCCACGCCTCTGCTAGCAATGCTGCTCACGCGGGTAGAGAGAGAGGATTCTGCACAACATGCTATGCCTAATCCTACCATCGGGGCACGCTTTGTGGGGCTTTTTCAGTGCTCGGTTCTTCTGTTGAATAACCTCGACCGAATACTGGCTACTGTTCCTCTCAGCTATGATACAGAAGTTTCACTGAGTCCAATTTTACCAGAGGACTCACACATTTCTCAAGTTTTACTATTTGTGGCCAGCTGCTCCTCCGCTTAGCAACTAAAAGAAAAGGAGACTTCCCTTCATTCTCGGCCGCTCCGCCTTAGGTCAGACACAGTGTAAGGGTGCTGGCGCACACGCCTGGGTCAGCTGCTTACCCCTGCAGCACAATTCAAGCAAAACCATGTAAAAACTGCCAGGCTACTTTGGGGCTGCGCAGACAATAGATATCCTTCATCCTGTGAATAATGTAAACAGGGAACATATTGCTGAGGTCAAAGAAAAGGAGAAAAATAAAATAAAATTAATTGCCCAGAGAGAAAAAAAGAAATGTAAGATTTTCTCAGGGCCAGCAGCATCTGCAATGGAAACCACAATGTTTACATACTTAGTTCAGAGTTTCCATTTTCCCAGTGGCAAGACTATGTTAATTATTACTGGTCTCAAAGGTTTGATTCTGCAGCCACAGAATGATGGTGAGGTTTGGTGGCCTGAATAAAAACAGCTGAAGTTCTAGTCAATATAATGCCATGTCACACAAATTATATCAGAATATTTAGTTAAAAAATTTTTGAAAAAAAAAAAACCCTTAAGAAAGGGCCATTCTAGTGACAGCAGTGGTGTCTCATGATTTTTCTCAATATTGTCTTATGAGAATTAGACAGAAAAGGTTGACTTATTGAAGAGAACACGCATATAAATATATCATATAGACTGCGCAGTTAACCTTTTTATACACTCGCTTTATTACCTCTTTAAACATTGATCTGATCGCTAATCTATCAAGTTATGGGTGAATATCACAGAGAGTTGCAGTTATCAGGACACATCATCTCTAACCACTTTAGCTTGCATATCATTAGTTAGGAGTTCTATATTTATTTATGGTTATTTATTTATAATTTTAAGACAGGGTCTTGCTATGTAGTTCAGGCTGGCCTTGAACTCACTATGTAGCCCAGGCTGATTTTGAACTAGTGGTGGTACTCCTGTCTCCTGAGTGTTGGGATTATAGGGGTGCAGCACACCTAGTACAGTATTTTTTTAAAAAAAACAAGTGTATTGAGGTAAAATTTACATCTTTTTATAATAACATTTATTGGGGGAAATATGGAACATTTTCCTCTCTCATTAGTACAGTTGTCACACAAAGCTTGTGGCTTTCAGACCTTCTGCTTATAAACAGAAAGAGGCTCAAGTTTCAAAATAATCAAATTTTCAGATCTGGAAAAGCCCACACAGATCCCCTAGTGCTAATAAAATAGATCCTCCAATCCTAATAAAACAAGAAATTCCACGAGGAGAATAATGGATGACCTAACTACAAATCTCTTCTCCAGATCTGAGTCTTTAAGACCAAATGATGTTTCTGCCACCATCATTCCATAAACACGGTCCCCTGCAGGCTCTGTGGTTTACACTATGCCCTTTAATGTGCCTCAGCCATGCAGTGGCTGCAGGCGCCCATTAGTGCATGGGCCAGCATGCCCACTGCTATAGAAAGTGACCGGCTGCTGCTTGTCCAGGGGCAGGGCTCACCCCCAACCCCATGAATCTGGGTGGGCTCTTTACCATTCCAAGTGCTAGAGCCAGTGCCACGCATCTCCTCACCTCTCAGGGTGGGTCCTGGAGCCCACCCAGCCTATGCCAGGTGACCTGGACCCTGCTCTCAGGGCCTCAGATGCAGCGTCCCAGTCTGGCCACTTTGTGGGAGAAGGCGCTGTGCTGAGCAGCCCCGCTGCCACTCACACTCACAAGGAGCTGCTCCAGGTGACTTTGTAGCTGACGGCCAGGGTGGACAACTGGATTCACTGGAAGACGTGCCCGGTTCCTTTCCACCTTCACTTTCAGATACTCCCGCCTGAGGAGCACTGTGCTGGGAACCCACCCTAGGGTTTGGGGAGCACGCCTGCAGCGCCTTATCCAGCTCCCCAGCCTGGGAAAGGCTGGAGTAAGAGAACGCAGACAGTGCAGGGTTTGGGGTGTTGGACGCCCAGCAGTGCTATCACAGCCTTTCTGTCCCCACCCCTGTGAGGTAAAGCAAAGATTACCATCTTGAAAGGAAACACACTTTTCTTTGGCCGATATATCTGCATCTAGAAAATATCTTGCAAAATATCACCTCAAACGGTTAATATTATGTTCTATATTTAGGTAGGCAGAAGTTTTCATAAACTACTGCATCAGGAACTTCACGATATTTGTCAGTTAGTTCCGGTTCCTGGCTGCACCATAATGTTAGTTGCTGATGTTCGGGAATAAACAGAGCCTGAGCTGCCGTGTAAAAAAGGATTTTACTTGATTGGAAGCTCAGTACGAGACAATTGTGCATGTGGTTTCCAAAAAAATCATGCATACACCCTTTCCTCCATGGACAGAAGCATTCTCCTTGCACCCCAGACTCCTCTGGCCTATGGACCCCTCCTCAGAGAAGGACTTTCTACTATGTAAAACACACTAGATTTCAAAGAAAACAAACTGCTCTGAAATGTTATCATCAAATAAACTCATTTTGCTAACCTACCCAGGCTGTCTAACCAACCTTTAAGCCAGGAGGGTCGAAGTGGAAGGGAAATGGCCGTACACAATATTCTGACACACGACACGGTCACACGCTTAGATGACAGCCCAGGGGCTCCCGCAGCCGGACACCAGGGCTCCTCACCGACGAAATGCTAAGTCTCTGCAGGGGACAATGCAGACAGTGATGGCCACTGCCCCTCCGCCTGCGCCTCCGGACCTCTCATTTTAGCCACAGACCCCGTGTCTTTATGCCCCTCAACCCCTTCATTTATCTGTGCGCCTACGGGCTTTGGTGCACATGGCTTCCGCATTTCAGTTCTCATCATTGTTGCTGCCCAGTTAAGAAGCTGGGAGAAACTGGAGAGCAGAAGAGGCCTGAGACTCCCTGCTGGGGCAGGTTCTTAATTCACAACTGTCCCCCGCTCCCCGCTGATGAGCGGGCGGGGCACCCGGTCCTGGAGTCCTCCAGCCATGGCCCGCCGTCTCCCTCCATCGGAATCCCCACCGCGCTGCGGGTCGGTCTGCCCTCTCTTCAGCACTCTGCTTCTCTTCTACCCATTAGCTCTGTCTCTTCACTGAGCAAAGAGTTAACAGGCATGGAGTGTTTCCCAAAGCTAGTACACTGGAGATCCTTAATCTTTTTGTGCTAATTTTATTTCTGGTATTGGAGGTTAAACCCGGGGCTTTGTGCATACTAGGCAAGCATTCCACCACTGAATACCCCGTCCCTTTTTAGGGTTTTATTTTGATACAGTGTCTTGCTGACTTGCCCAGGCTAGACTCAAAAACATGATCTTTCTGCCTCAGCCTCCCAAGTGGCTGGGGTTACTGGTATGCGCCATCACGTCAGGCAACACACCTCGTATAATGCTCATTTCATTGATAATACTGTCAGTGGTGTAAGTCCCCTATACTGCTGTGGGAAACAGAGGCTATCACTGGAAACTGTGAAAGACCATGCAGGTAGGCTATAGCAGGTGTGTCTTTGCTATCAGTAACACTTACGTGGCCCTGACCAAGGGCCAGACCCTCTTCTAAGCACTCCGTATACTCATTTAATTCTCTTATCACCCCACAACAGGTAGTATGTTTATTCCCATTTTAAAAGTAAGGCAATAGCCGGGTGTGGTGGCACATGCCTGTAATCCCAGCACTTGGGAGGCTGAGGCAAGAAGATCATTGGGAGTTCGAGGCCAGCCTGGGTTCCAAAGTGAGCTCAAGGCCAGCCTGAACTGCATAGTGAGACCCTGTCTCAAAAACAAAAACAAAAACAAAAACAAGACAACAAAATAAAAATGAGGCAACAGAGGCACAGATAAGCTGGTAAACAGATGGAATTTGAAACCAGACATCATTTCCCAGGTCCAGTGTAGCTCATTGTTCCACTACACTCCTGCTGGTGATACTCATAAATACAGAGCTCCTCGTCTGTGTCTGCAGCTCCAGCATGGATTCACTGGTCTGACAACTAGCTTTTCTTCCTTTGACTGCCTAGATCCCTGGGCTGGGTAATCATTAACTCAGCACTTGTGCTCTTTGGATTTTATTCCAATAACAGCAGCTCCCATTTACTGAGAGCTTGCTCTGTGCCAGACCCTGGGCTGAGTGACTTAATGCACAGCTAATCTCTGTAACAAACCTCTGCAGCAGGAGAGGAAAGCTAGGCTCATATTTAAACAGTAAAAGATTAAGCAGTAAAAGAGCAAGGGTACTAACCCACAGCTGTCTGACTCCAGAATCCACCCTTGAAACACTGCTAGCTGGGCAGGGGCACAGTTCAATGGCACAGCGCTTGCCCAGCCTGCTCCAGGCTCTCTAAGTTTGAACCCCAGCACCACAAGTAACAAATAAACAACCCCCACCATGCCATACTACTTCCCCATGTGGTTTTGTCTTACTTCATCAACTAGATTATAACTTCCTTGAGGGAGGGATTACTTCTTATGCTTTCTTGTTGACTGTACATGATTTTGATGTTCAGATCCTATGCATCACTGAAAAAAATTCTTCCTGTTTTAGTGGATCCAAGTGGGACTTCACAGAATTCAGCCTGGTGTGGTGTGAAAACACAAGGATCTCTCATTAACTGCACATCTTCTAGGAATTTACCTCATGTCTTCCTGTCCAACTCCCTTATCTTTCAAAGGGAAATGCAGCTGGTTATAGAGAGGTTTCAAGATTAAAAAGCAGTAACATCTGTAAAACATTATAGTTTCTGTTGCACAGCAAGTAATCCATAATGCTAGCTTCTTAGTCCCTTTTCTCTGAAATACACTCTTTTGGCTATGTCTGTTGTGACTGACTTTAGGAAACAGTTTTATAAAAATGCTCATGTATGGTTGTGCAAAAGTTATGATACACTGTATGTAGTTTAGTTTCTTCTTTTGCTCAAATTCAGCTAAAATGATAAATATTAGCTTACTTTAGAACTGAGAAAGAACTTCACCTGAGCCAGTGAAGCAGCTCCTCTCTGTCAAGGCCCTAACCGACCAGCAGACATGAACAGCCGTGAGGTTGCAGGACAGTGGCATCCAGTGATGCCCACACACCATCTGGAGCTTGTTACACATCACCCTACATGGTAACGTGTACTACATTTACAGACGGGATTAAGGCTGTAATCAGTTGGCTTTTGTTAAGGTTTGGATCTCAACTGTCCCCCAAGTCTAATGTGTTCAGAAGTGATTGGGGTATGAGGTGGTGTACTCACCCAGGGACTAATTCACTCACGAGTTTCTAGCTGACTGTGCTGTAGGAAGTGGGGCCTGGCTGGAGGAGGTCACTAGAGGTGTGACTCCTCTATCAGGACCTTCCACCAACCATTTCTGCCTTGGAGCCAGCCGGCTATGGACTGGACCCACTGAAAGCACGCCACAAGCAAACCTCTCCTTTAAGCTGCAGGTGCTGTGTATTTTGTCCTAGCAATGGGAAAGTGACTAGTACAGTCCTAAAGCAGGGAGGTTAGCTGGTTCGCCCGGTGTCATCAACACTATCCTGAAAAGTAAGACATGGGCAGAAGAGAGACGCGGGAGAGCGCAATGGGAGGAGCCAGCCTGACAGTTCTGGCTCTGAGGACGAGGTATAGGCCCAGAGCCCAGGAGGGAGCCTGTGGGCCCGGGGAGAGATGAGGTGACAGGTCTTTCCCATACCTCCACAGGAGCTCACTCTGTGAGCCCCTTTACTTCAGGCCTAGAGGACTAACTTTGGTGTTTTGCTCTCAAAATCTTAAGAAAATCAGCTTCAATTGCTTAAGCCTCAAAATGTGTGGTAATTTGTCACAATGGCAACAGGAAACTAATAAAGTATATAAGTAATGCCACAAATTTGGAATTGTACAAAGACAAATACTCTGTAGTTTTAAGTAGGTGTCTGTGTGCATAGTAATGATGTTTTCTTGGTTGTACTGCACACAGTAGTCAAGTAAGATGAAACAGTGGATTCCACCATTAGGGATTGATTACTAACCTTTAATTAGCTAGGTTAGAGATAAAGTTTTCTTAACAGTTCTGACTTTAGTCACTGGAAATGTCCTATTTGTGACCATAATCAGAAAATAGTAAGGAAAGCACTTTAATTACAATAAGAGTTTGCTTGGATAAGTAGAAGACGTTTTTGACATTGTCAGTTTTATAATGCCACAAACAGGTGCCTGGCCAGTTAATATTGAAATGTATCGCCTGGCTCTCAAACCCTACTACTAGCCAAACTTAACCACCTTAACGTCCAAAGGGAAACTTCTGTTGAACTCACATGGCCTCCTCTGCCTCATCACAGACCTGCCCCGCCCCCCCAGCTGGCTTCCACCCTCCCAGGATGTGCTCACCAGTCCATGTCCTCCCCTCGGCACAGCCAGCCTTCTCCAAGTATGCAGAGACCACACTGTGGAGCCACGCCAGCCTCCGTCACAGGGTGTTCTCTCGTGGAGCCGCATCAGCCTCTGTCACATGGTGCTCTCTCTTGGGTGTATGTTATTTGTTATTATTTCAGGTCTGGACATTTCTTTCTCTTGCTGCTCCTTGATGATCAAAGTTGGTTGACAGGTTCAAAGGGCTTCATTACCATAGTCTCTATTTTTCTACACACAGTAACATCTCTGTACGTGAATGCTTCTGTTCATTAACAATTCAGGTTATAAACAGAAGTATTCTGCAAAATTTGACTTCCCTTCATGAACTCTGCACTGGGCAATGAACATGAGCATGGCCATCTTCCCCAAAACTGCGGAACGAATTAAGCTCGAGCGCCAAGGTACCACTGTGTTTGAAATGTCCTTTAATAAAATATGACATAATAACTAGGGGAGGTGCCCTTCTGTCTGTAATGCACTCTTTTAATTCCTAGGTGCTCCTTCCCAGCACTGTAAGGTTGGTGGACTAAAGCTGTATCTTTTTTGGTTGGAGAAACATGATGTAAGAGAAATGTGAGCCTACAGTTGTTCAAAGAGTCATGGCCTCATCCAGGATAATAATAGATTTCTACAGATCAATGTATACTATTCAAGATAGAAATTTCACTATTGCTCAGTAAAGAGAAGCACAAATAAGCCAACTCACTGATGAACTGTTTATATCATCTTTGTACCTTGAAATCTTTGCTTCCACATTATGGATACAGGTTTCTTATTAGCATATTTCTGGCAAGAAACGATTGAGGCAGGAGGCTTTAATCAACATTGAATAAAGAAAAAGTTAGAATCAACAGTAAAACTTACGAATGCTAGTTTATACTAGAAAGTATTAACACAAAATGTTAATTAATTTCTAATTCTCTATTCTATTATTTAGTTTTCATCAAGGTTGATTGGACTTGATCCATCATTTTACGGAAAATTAATTATTTCAAATACATGCACCACCTTATGCAACCTGCCTGATTTGCATTGAGGAAAATTCAGCAGAAGTAATTGAGGCACAAGCAAATACTGGCACTGACTGAACTCAATTTTCATTCCAAATTTCTGCAAAATCCCAAGGCACAACAATATCAGATGCAAGGGGGAAAACAAACAAAAGCAATGTGAAAAGGGAACATGAAGAGAGAATATTACAAGAATCAGAGAACAAAAGGACTGCAGGACTATTGGAGTGCCGGGATGAGCAGGAGGACTGCGGCAGGCAAGGTGGAATAAGATATCATATGGCATCCTGACAATTGATGTCTTCATTTAAATGTAAGAATTTACATTCTAATTAGAAAGAATTTACATCTTAATCAGAGGCAGCTGTATTATCTTGTTAGTGTTTTTTCAAAGGTAATGAACTAAAGTACTGCTGTGCTTTCTCAACCAGAAACTAAATAGACAGCATCCAGTGGTATTTTATAGCTTACCTGCTGTAAGCTGTTATTAATATTTTCAAAGATTAAATTCTAACTAAGATCTTTTAAAAATGAAATTTGTATTTGACATCACTAGAATAGTCTGATGAGGACTTATTTAAACAAATCCTTCCCTAACTTGTATTTTCCATGTACTTATTTATCAAGCTAATAGAAGCCTCTTGTGGGTTATTAATATAATATTGTTTTCATTTGGGAGGATGTGGAAATCTACTAGAGCAGATATGCATTCCATCCTGGCAAGACCTGCTTGTTCTCAAACTTGTATTTGGCTATGGGAGATCACTCACTTGACAGACTTCCCCTTAGTAAGACCATTTAATACTCTTTTCTTCTATGATGTGTAACAAGGAAAGTAAACGTATATTTAAAAGAGAGTATCTGGCTTGTGTTTTATTAACACCACATTGGTAAAATCTAAAGATATGATGCTTCACAAACATACACAATTTTGATGGTATCAGGCTGTCACAGTGAGTGAATTAAAGGAAATAGTGTGTTCTGATTTACACTGCTCCAGTCTAGGTTGTTCATAATGATGGTAACTAGACGTAGGTGTTGGTGACTGGTGGTACCGCTGCAGGACCAAGCCCATCATTCATAGGAGAATCAGTGTGAGCTCACTGACCCATGGTTTAGAAGAAATTGGGCTTGGCCTAAAAGAAATCAAGCGGGAGAAGATTACAAGTGTTAATAAAAATGTAAAACGCCACCTTTGTCCCCAGCACTATGCGTCTTTAGGCCATTGATACTTATTTTCATCAGCTGTACCATTAATATGGAGCTGTAGTGTGAGAGAGCTGATAATTTGTAGGCCTATTATTTATCTCATTATGGAATACGATGTTTTACAAAGCAAAAAGGCAAAGAATAAAAAGACCAAAGTCATACCTGCCAGTTTATTAAATAAATTACAAACTTGGTTAATTC